>CAUYPK010120764.1:0-59746 GCA_963574355.1 Loris lydekkerianus
GCAAAAGGAACAGCAGATGCCAAGACACTATGGCAGGAGAGAGTATAAAAAATAGCAGGATCACACCTGTGGTGCATCTTGCAAGGATAAATGTGAAACTCAGTAAATGTAGAATGTAAATGTCTTGGCACAACAACTAAAAAAACGCCAGGAAGGCTATGTAGACCGGTGTGATGAAAATATGTCAAACGGTTTATGAAACTAGTGTATGATGCCCCATGATCATATCGATGTGCACAGCTATGATTTAATAAAAAAAAATAAAAATAAAAAAAAGAATTTATTCTCCACAACGGTTAATCTTCTAATGTGCTATATAATTTACTTATTATATTGCTCTGCTCTTCACCTACCAATAAAAGAATGAAAACCTTAAAAAAAAAAAAAAAATAGCAGGTATGTGAGATCAAAACACAGAATGAACAGAAGCATATTTTGAAAAGAGAATGGAAAGAAAGGGCTGCACAATGCAAGGCCTCCTAAGACATTCGTTATCCTAAGGCCAAAAGAAAAGCACTGGCAGATTTTAAACTAATAGGAATATAGTCAGGATTAGCACTCTCAAAGTTACTTTAGCTAGAGGGTGAGGAGTGGATATGCCATTTAGGAGACTACTATGGGATACTAGGTAAGAAAACAGGCTGGACTGGGAGATGGTAATTGGTAGTGGAGATCCAGATGTGGATGTATTTGAAAGAAACTTAGTAGCAAAGATGATTCTGACATTTCTGCCTTATATAACTGGATAGAAAACAGGCCCAGTCACCGAGGGTGTTACACTAGTATGGGTGGCAAAGCTCTTAAGTTGTTTTGGGCATAATGAGTTTTAGTTGTCTCAGAGACATCTGAAAGATACATACACGAAGTAGAAGAGAAGGATCTGGAGTTTAGGGAAGGTATCTGGGCTGAACTGTAAGCCTTCTCAGCAAGATCCAGCTCTACTGTCACGTCCTCAGTGAAGCTGGTCTAACACCTAGAGGCATAATCACATGCAGCCTCCTGCAAGTCCCCAAAGCACTCTGTTCCTACTGCCCCAAGAGCGTTTTACACATTGTTTGCATGTGTACATACCTACAACTATAGTCAACAACTGTTTTAGAAACATATATTGTCTCTAAGAACATTTTAAACAAGTTTTGTTTAAAAATAATTATTTTAAACATTGACATCAACTCAGGTTTCTGACAAGTTCTATATATTGTATTTTCAAAAACAAACTCTCTACATTCCTTCATGAAATATTAGTATATCCATTACATAATAGCTTCTCTCTTGTTAGCAATTGACTAGGTTAATTCTAGGAGTTCTTAGATGTGTAACAAATGTTACAATTGGCTCATGATTATACTTCAGAAAAGATGAATACAGTATGATCAAAGTAACCCATTTAGTTCTCTGATAGCATCAATTCACACAGAAATATTCTAAAGGATATAATCAAATGTCAAAAGCTTACAGACTTTCAGTCTTGGTATTGCTCCCTCGCATTGGTATTCAGTACCAAGCACCAACCAATTGCGCCACTGGAGCACTCAGACTTTCAAATGACATTCAAATCTTAAATTTTAGGATGGAATACGGTATTACGATTCATCTAATCCAGTGACTTTAACTTGTAAGTATGCAAACTGAAGTTTAAAAATATAAGACTTGCCAACTGATGACAAAGCTTTAGCTAAAACTCATCTCCTAAGACCATAGTTGCTACCCCTAAATCAAGTTGACACAATTGCAGAAATCAGTTTTGGGGATGGGATCAACTAACTGAAATAATTTTTAGAGGAAAAAAATCTATTTAAATTTCAGAATTTTTGTCCAGACAAATTGTAAGTCTATCACTCTTCTGAATTTGTTCCTGTTCTTTTCCTTTAGTCATTTGCCCACAGAAGAAAAACCATGTCATGAGTTTGAACCTCTTGAGTTTAAGAAAGACATGGCTATCTTTCTCAATATTTGTCAATTAGCCTAGTCTTTCCCAAAGTTCCACAGAACACTAGTTCCATGGCCATTAATAGGTGATACTGACAGGTACAAATTAAGCAAAGTCAAACAAGTTTGTTTACTGAGTGCCTTCTCAGAGCTGTGATGGTAGTACCCCCATTCACTGTTTTGCTTTCTGTGGTTTCAGTTACCTACAGTCAACCATGGTCCAAAATAGTAAATGGAAAATACCAGAAACAAACAATGCATAGGTTTTTAATTGCATGCTATTTTGAGTAGCATGATGAAATCTCACACTATCTTACTCTTTCCCACCTGGGCTATGATTCATTCCTCTGTTCAGCATAACTGTGCCATATACACTACCCCGTTAGTAAGCCTTCTAGGTTATCATATTGACCAGGGCAGTATTATAGACCTTCTTCTAAAGGTCAATTACAGCCTAACAGTACATCATAATGCCTATGTTGTTCACCTCACTTCGTCGTACCACACAGGCATTTTATCATCTCACATCACCACAAGATGAGTGAGTACAATAAGATACCCTGAGAGAAAAAATTCACATAACTTTTATTATAATATATTGTAAAAATTATTCTATTTTATTAATTTCTTACTGTGCCCAATTTACAAATTTTGTCACACATAAAACACATATATCACTTTTTATATGTACATATATAGGCATGTACATACAAAAAGAAAACATAACATATACAGAGTTGGGTTCAATACTGACTGAGGTTTCAGTCATCAGACTGGGGATCTTGAAAGGTAGTCTCCAAGAATAAGAGCTGCTGCAATATGCTTTATTCATATATTAGATCTTACAAAGTAATACTTTCAAATATTTCTTACCACTTTTCAGGAAATCTACATGTGCATCTTTGTGATGAAGTAGCTCCACATCATAATTGGCAGATGTGTTGGCATGTTGTTCTTCCTTGAAGTAAAATTTAAAAAACATTGAAAATAACTTGGTTTTGCTTCAAAATAATAAAATTATTAATTATCCATTTTCTTTAAAATGTAGATAAATACATTCAACAATAATCAGCTAAAATAATAGGATAATCTATTTAAAGATGCAATAGTTTCCCAACAGATATATGAACTCTACTTAAAAACGACTGTGTATAGATAATAAAGTATTTAGTAATTTTCTTATATCATGTTAGAATTAACACAGATAACTAATCCAGAAGTACTGGAATTTTTTTTTTTGCTTCACATGTACTGTCTTGTCAATACTTTTTAGACACAAATATGCAACTGAAATAATTTACATAAATTGAAGTGACATAGCTGTTTAAAAGAGGAACTTGCATCTTTAAATATCTACAGTGAATGAGCAAGCACCAATTATATAAAATACCAAATGCAAACTAATAAACAAGTTTAGTGACTTGTTTTTGCTAAATAGGAATTTCAACCTTTTCTATTTACCAAAAAAGATGAAGATTAAAGAGTCACACCAGTAGCACACAAATATGGTCAAATTTAACAAGCAAGGCATTTGTTATCCTCAGAATATTTCTTCTAATACATAAAACCATGTATATTACAGTATACTTATGGGGTTATTTTACATGTTAATTGCTCCTGTGTCCAAAAGGTTCTATAGGGTAAATCTAACCTTTCTAGTGAAGAACTGGCCAATAGTATTAGGAAGAAATTCATAGTAAAGAATTGTATTTTCTCATCCAATTTAGTGATCATGATGCAATAGCAAAAAACTGACAATGAACTGTAAGAAAGCCAATTTGAATTTTTAGATATAGTAGTTACTTTATAGTTTTAGATATAATCAATACAATTCAATTCAATTCCATTCTATAAAACTCATTTAAAGCTTACAAAAGGATAAGTCTCGTGTTATCCCTTAGACAACTTAACGATAATATAAGGAAAATGAAAGGTAGCAAGAGACTCCTAAGAAAATCCATTCGTAAACATAGGACTCACATCTACAGTTTTTCAGCTACAGAGTAATAAACTAATTTAGGACTATGAGCTACTTTCCCCTTACACCTATCAGCTATAAACACATTTATAGTGGGTGGGCAAGAACAGAGATATAGAAAATAAAAGATCTACTAGAATATGCAACGTAAGTAAAATCTAGTAACAAAGCTCTCAGGAAAAGAATCACAGAAAAATAATTGAAAATAGAGATATTCTGATGCAAATGAAAATACAATTAGAAAAAATAGCTCATATAACATGTTCTTATTAGAAAGAAAAATACAACATTGTGTTCTGTGATCCTTTCTTGTGCATTATCAGGATTTACTGACCTGGTCAAAGACACTGAATGTAGGCTAGCAAAAAACAGAAAATATGGTATGGGAAGAAAAAGTAAAGGTTCAATTAAAATAAATAATATATGCCAAATAAATATTTTAAAAGCAAAGCAGAACTTTCAAAATTGTGGGGAAAAGAACTGCCTACCTTCATTGGAATATTTGTAATGGTTGTTGAAGCCAAGTCAAAATGCTGCTGTACTAAAACATTCAGTTTGGTAGCAAGATGCCGTCCTGCACGAACACTATGAACTTCACTAATTAAAACGGGGGACAACTGCAGAGAAGTATGAAAGAAAAATAACTCATAAAATATTAACTCACTGTAACCTAGTGCTAAATACTTTTACCACAATTGATAAAAACTAAGCATTTTTACTTTTTAGAATTTGGAAAAAATAAAAAGATCCACAAATTAATCATGATTATTATTTTAGCAGCAAATGCTCATACATTCATTCAACACACATTTATTAATCTGAATTTACCATATGCCAGGAACTGTGAGCCACTGGAGAATACAACATATACAAAATACATACAATATATATTTTTATAATTTTGATTTCTATTTATCTATATGCAAAATAGATTTAAAGCAGCCCACAGAAATACTGCAGGAAAAAAATTCATGTTGTAGAGAAGACAAAACCCTTCAGATAAAGCTAAAAGAAAAAGCATGAAAGTCACCAAGAACATTTCATTCATCATCAATAAATAAAGCAGCCAAAAGTTATAAGATGACAAAATGTTACTAACTCCAGGACAGTAACATTATAAATAAATTTTCTTCATTATCACAAAGTAAAACCAACATATTGCCACATTTTCCAAGGAGGAAGAAAAAAGTTAATAAAAAAGGGGCTGGCAGGGCATGGTGGCTCACACATGTAGACCTAGCACTCCAGGAGGCTGAAGCAGCAGGGATCACTTAAGCTCATGAGTTCAAAACCAGTCTGAGCAAGACTGAGACCCTGTCTCTACTAAAAACAGAAAAACTGCTGGGCACAGTGGCTCATGCTTATAATCCTAGCACTCTGGGAGGCCGAAGCAGGTGGATTGCCTGAGCTCATGATTTCGAGACCAGCCTGAGCAAAAGTGAGAACATGTCTCTACTAAAATAGAAAAACTGAGGCATGAGAATCACTTATGTCCAAGGGTTGAAAGTTGCTATGAGCTATAATTGCACAGTACTCTACCCAGGACAACAGCTTGAGACTGTCTCAATAAATAAACAATCAAACAAAACAAAACAAACAACAGAAAAATTAACTAAGGTTAAGTGAGGTGCACCTGTAGTCCCAGTTACTAGGAAGGCTAAGGCCAGAGGATCCCTTGAGCCCAGGAGTTTAAGGTTGCAGGGAACTACAATGAAGACACTGAATTCCAGCTTGGGTAACAGAAAGAGACTGTCTCAAAAAAAAAAAAGGTTAGGCGATGGGGGTCTTACACAGGAAACTATCTAAAAGCACAACAACAGTAATAGTGACTGAAAAAGACCACTTAACTACAAAAATTCAGAGATTAAATACTTAACATGTTTATATTAAATAATGCAAAGTGAAAAATCAGAATATATACATTTAACTATGCAAATTCATATAGCTGTATTTCCAAAAATAGATCATTGATAGAGAAAACTGTTATGTGAATCCATTCAACAATCAACAGAATCATCTTTTCTTTTAAAATTGTTCCAATCTGGCCAGGCAAGACGTCTCACCCCTATAATCCTAGCACTCTGAGAGGCCAAGGTAGGAGGATAGTTTGAGTTCAGGAGTTTGAGACTAGCCTGAGCAAGAGTTGAAAATAGAAAAAACTTAACTGGGCATTGTGGCAGGTGCCTGTAGTCCCAGCTACTTTGGGAGGCTGAGGCAGGAGGATGGGTTGAGCCCACGAGTTTGAGGTTGCTGTTAGTTAGGCTGATGCCATGGCACTCTAACCTGGGGCAACAGAATGAGACTCTGTCTCAAAAAAAAAAAAAAAGGTTCCAATTTATTTAAGAAGTAAAACCAAGGTTGTTAAGTTAAGTTTTCCTCTCTCTGAACATATAAAATGAACTTCTTTATTACTGAAGTGTATTTCTGTTAAACAACACATTGCTTTTCTAAGCAAACAAGATACTTATTGAATATAAAGTCTTTAAAGTAATTAAAAGTTTAGGAACAGTACAAACTGTGTATAGTTTTGAAATGTATTTTATTTAAACAAGCAAATATAAACAGGCAAGTAAAACAGAAGGCACTTCAAAATTTATAATTATAACATAAAGAACCAACTTAGATATTTTGCCATATAGGTTTTTTCTTTTTTTTTTTTGCTTTTCCCTCCCCTCTCCAATATAGGTTTACTTTGAAAATGCTTTTAAATATTTTCTAGGCAGAAAATATTGGCAATGTGATCATTTCAATGCCATCCTTATTTACTATTTTTAATAGCTCACAATACTATTTCTATACTCACCTCTTTTTTAGATCGATCGGATACAAGGCTGTCCTCACCAACTGGGTAGGTATGGATCAGGACCAACTCACATTTTTGAATCTGCATAAGACTTAAAGAGAAACTTTTCATTTAAAATGTTAGAATACATAGTACATAAAGAATTCACACAGATAAACTATTCACAGTGTATCATGACAATCAGATATTACTGTTAACACAAAAGCTAAGTTTTAAATAAAGTATATTATACTTTTATAAACTGTATGTATATTTATACAAATACAAAAATAAATTCTCTATGTTTGAAGGATAGAGGGAAAATTCTTACAATTATTATTGTCAATAGATAACTGCCAGAGAGAAAATGAGTATGTTATTTATTAATTTCCCTTGTACTAATGTGTTTTTGTGACAAAAATCTAACCATTACCTATGACTGGTTAAAATTTTTCCCAATTTTTTGTTTTGAAATTTCCAGACTTATAGAAAAGTTGAACAAAAAGTACTATTCAATGAACTATATCCTTGACCTACATTCACTGTTAGCTGCGTCTACTTCTCTACATTCTACATCTAAATAGATGAATGCTTTTCTTTATTTGAGAGTAAGCAACAGAGGGCATGACATTCCTAACTTTAGCATTCTTCTCCTAAGTTAGAATACTCCTACTTATAATAACATTACGCCACCTAAGACAGTTAATTGCTCTATCTGCATTGAAGTTGTCCCAAACATGTTTTTACTAGCTATAACATAGTAAGAATTACACATATTGGTTTTTACTCCCAGTTCCTGGCACAGAGCCCCTAAAACTTTTAATTTCCTAACTGATAAGGGTTTTAAGGAGCATCTTTTGCTCTAATATTTGGTCTCTGACCCCAGTTCTTGACATATCACTCCTAAATCCCTTGGAATTCCTTGGGTGATAGGAACAACTTTTGCTCTAATGAGGTAAACTCTTAGTGGGATCCTGGATAGCTCCTAGATGAAGGCTGGTCCTGAAAGATCAAGCAATGATCAGAAAATCAGAGCTCTCATCCTCTGGGAAGGGGAGAGGAGCTGGAGATTGAATTAATAATCAATCATGCCTACAAGAAGCCTCTATACATTCCCTAAAGTTTGGGGCTTAGCTTCTGGGTAGGTAAACGCTGGGAGGGTGGCATGCCCCAACTCCCTGGGAACAGAAGCGCCTGACTTGGGACTCTTCTAGACCTCACCCCATGTAACTCTTCACCTGGCTGTGCATCTGTACCCTTTCCCAAATCAGTACACTTGAATATTTCTGAGTTCTGTGAGCCATCATACCAAATTACTGAATATGAGTGGGGGTCATGGGAACACCCATTTACAGCCAAGTTGGACAGAACCACGGACCCGCGCTACTTGAGACTGGTGTCAGAAGTAAGGTGTAATCTTGAGGGACTAATCCCTTAACTTGTGGGGTCTACACTAACTCCAACAGGTTAAGTGTCATAATTAAACTGTAGGACACCCAGCTGTATTCAGAGAGTTGATGAACTGGTTAGTACAGGGGAAAAACCCACACATTTGGTCACATAGTAAGTACCGGTGTGAGTATGGAGAGAAAAAAAGTGTTTTCCTTTCAGCATTTTTTTTCTTTTTAAGAAGTGCACACAAACACTTAGTTGTTTAGATTTGCATTATTACTCAATAATACTACCAACAATTTGCACATATTATAAGTTGGTAACAAAGACTATGAGAATGAACACCAATACAAACATGCATTATAAATTTATGTATTATTTTATCCCTCTGATAACCTTTCCTATGGAGAAAAATAAAATTCTAAAGTGAAAGGAAAGGGGAAAAAAAGGTTCTGATCAAATGTACACTTTTTAACTTATCTGTTGAGTTAGTAGAGAATTCACTGTAAAATTATTGGGAATAATCATAATGAAATACATATAATGATGAAAATGAACATATCTGCTTCACTTATGAATTATACTCACTGATCTGAATTTGCAGCAAGTTTGTTATGTTCATGAATTGTTTCCTGGACACAGTCTTCAAGCATTCGCACATGACTATCACTAGGACATAAAAAAGATATAGCAAACTTGAAGGAATAAACAGCAAGAGAAAAAATTAAAAACACTATTCAGCTGTATTACCTTGTTATCAACATTAAAAGTTACGTCAATAAAGACTGTTTTTAATGTGTTCATTCTTAACATCAAATGACTAGCTATAAAACAAGTGAGAAAAAAAGTCAAACTGAACTACGTCATAACAATCAAAATAGTTTTCACTGAGATGAGTCTCATTCTAGAATTGGATAAATATAGCCTCAATAAGAAAAGGCAAAGAAAGAAAGAAAGAAAAAAGAAAGCAGAAAGCCCACTGGCAGTATGTTTTAACATTAATATGTTGGCCATACTTTTTTAAATAAAAACTTAAATAGGACATTAAAATCCCCTCAGTGAAGAACTACAGTGATTAGCATCTTACCTTTTTGCATTAGTAATGCAGATTATTCGTCCTCTATTTCCAACACGTTCTGCATTCTCCATGAGTAGAGTACGAGCCTCATGTTGGTATTCAGTAATTTTGCAGAGGGTTTCCACTGCTGCAACAAGACCATGAAGAATACTGCAGCACTCTGGATCTGCCCGAGGATTAGGAGGCCCAACAGCAGCTAATGCTGCCATTAGCTAAGTAAAAGGGAAAACAATTATGCTGACAAGAGTATATGCAAGACAGACACAAAACATCATAAGCAAACTACAGACCAATGTATCCTACATACACACGCATACAAACATCCTTAACAAAATATTAGCCAAATATATAGCAACATATAAAAAAGAATTACATGTATACACCATGATCAAATAGAATTTATCCCAGGAATGCAAAGTTGATTTAATATCCAAAAATTATTATACTATGTAATATATCATGTTGATATATCATGTTGATAAAATAAAAACCACATGATCATCTCCATAAACATAGAAACAGCATTTAACAGCATCCAAGACCCTTTCACGATAGAAAAACAACAACAAAAAAAGGAATGTAAAAAACCACTCAAGGCTGGGAGTGCTGGCTCATGTCTGTAATCCTAGTACTTTGGGAGGCCGAGGCAGGTGGATCACTTGAGTTCAGGAGTTTGAGACTGAGCAAGAGCAAGACCCTATCCCTGAAACTAGCTGGGCATCATGGTGGGCACCCACAGTCTCAGCTACTTGGGAGGCTAAGACAAGAGGATCTCTTGAGCCCAAGAGTTTGAGGTGGCTGTGAGCTATGACAGCACAGCACTCAAGGGAAGGGAAGTAGAAGGAAGGGGATAGGAAGGGAAGGGAAGGGAGAAAAAAAAAACACACTCAATTTATTTAGAATAGAAGGGAACTTCCTCAAGCAGATAAAGGGCACCTATGAAAAACCCACAGATAACATTATACTTAAAACTGAAAGACTGGATACATTCTCCCTAATATCAAAATCAAAGATGTCCACTCTCACTACTTGTATGCAAAACTATACTGGATATTCTACTTGGGGCAATTAGGAAAGAAAAAGACATATATAGAATCTAGATTAGAAAGGAAGTATAATTTAGATTAGAAAGAAAGTGGTAAAACTATCTCTATGGTGCAGAAGCCATGACCTATATAGAATACCTTAAGGAATCTTCTAAAAAGCTACTAGAACTAATAAACAAGTTCAGCAAAGTTGTAAGATATAAGATCAATCCATAAAAACACCATCTTTCTTTCTTTCTTTCTTTTTTTTTTTTGAGACAGAGTTTTATCATGTTGCCCTTGATAGAGTGCCATGGCATCACAGCTCACAGCTCAAAGTCTTGGGCTTAAGCGATTCTCTTGCCTCAGCATCTCAAGTAGCTGGGACTATAGGCGCCCACCACAATGCCCATCTATTTTTTAGTTGCAGTTGTTTAGCTTGACTGAGTAGAGTTTAAACCTTCCACCCTCGGTGTATGTGGCTGGTGCCATAACCACTGTGCTACAGGCACCGAGTCACCAATACCTGTCTTTCTATATACTTGCAGTGAACAATTTAAAAATGAAATTTTAAAAAATCCCACTTACAAGAGCATCAAAAAGAATAAAATATGTAGGAATAAATTTAACAAATGCAAAATTTATACTTTGAAAATTATAAAACACCATTGAAAGAAATTAAAAAATCTAAATAAATGAAAAAATACCCCATGTTCATTGATTGGGAGATCATACTGTTAAGATGTCAATACTATGGCTAAGTGCCTGTAGCTCAGCAGCTAGTGTGCCAGCTACACACACTGGGTCTGGTGGATTCGAACCCAGCCTGGGCCTGCCAAACAACAATAACAACTACAACAAAAAAATAGCCGGGCATCTGATGGGCACCTATAGTCGCAGCTACTTGGGGAAGTTGAGGCAAGGGAATTGCTTAAGCCCAAGAATTTGAGGCTTAAGATGCCACAGCACTCTACCATGGGCAAAATAGTGAGACTTTGCCTCAAAAAAAAAAAAAAAAGATGGCAATATTACTCAAATTGATATATAGATTCAATAAAATCCCTATAAAAATTCTTATCTGACTTCTATATAGAAATTGAAAAGCTCAAATTCATATGAAATTGCAAGGGACCCAAAACAGGCCAAATAATTTTTAAAAAGAACAAAATAAGAGGACTTATACTTTGTTTTCAAAACTTACTACAAATTAAGATAGTGTGGTACTGATGTATAGATCAACAGAAGAGAATTGAGAGTACAGAAATAAAACCATGGTCATGATCTAAAGTCAATTTTTGACAAGGGTGCCATGGCCATTCAATGGAGAAAAGAATAGCCTTTTAAATAAATAAATGATACAGGGACTAATGGATACCCAAATGCAAAAATATAAAGTTAAACCCTTATCGTACATTATATAGAAAAATAAACTCAAAACAGATCAAAAACCTAAAGTGAGAGCAATTCAGGGGTCCTCAAACTGTGGCCCGCGGGCAACATTGGGGCCGTGTGATTGTATTTGTTCCCGTTTTGTATTTTTACTTCAAAATAAGATATGTACAGTGTGCACAGGAATTTGTTCAGTTTTTTTTTTTTTTTTAAACTATAGTCTGGCTCTCCGATGGTCTGAGGGACAGTGAACTGGCCCCCTGTTTAAAAAGTTTGAGGGCGCCTGGCTTAAACTATAAATATATAACTCTTAGAAGGGGACCAGGTGTAGTGGCTCACGCCTGTAGTCCTAGCACTCTGGGAGGCGGAGGCAGGTGTACTGCGTAAGCTCAGGAGTTTGAAACCAGACTAAGCAAGAGGGAGACTCTGTCTCTACTAAAAATAGAAAAACTAGACAGCCTTGTAATGGCACACACATAGTCCCAGCTACCTGGGAGGCTGAGGCAAGCCCAGGAGTTTGAGGTTACTGTGAGCTATGATGCCATAGCTCTCTACAGAAGGTGACAGAGTAAGACTTTGTCTCAAAAATAAAAATAAATAAATAAGACATGCTCTTTTTAATACAATTAAAAACTTTATAAACTTTCCAGCATATATTAAGGGAAAAAAACAAAATGTACAACTATGCATAGAATTTGTAACCACTTGTGTATATAAAGGAGGAAATATTAATATTTGTACTTATTTACATGTACATGAAGATACTCTGGCAGGACCCATAAAAAACTAACAGTGATGATGTTACAAGTAACAGTGTGTGCAGGTAAACTGGTTCTCAATTAAAAAAACAAAAGCATTGATTTGTCAATGTCTATGGTTAAGTACCCCCACCATGGCCAACTTCGGGCTACAGATGGGAAACTGGTAGAGATGCCCAGACTCAGCTCTCCTAAACTGGTATAAGCAGGCTCTAGCATACTACTAATTGGAACAGGGGATGAAAAGTGGGAAACTTTTCAAGATACACCTCTTACTTACATATATGTGCATGTATGTATGTGTACATCATGTGCATATATGTATGTATAGATGTAAAATTTTATTTTAGCACAGGAGTATTGCCTATTCATAAAAAGTGATCAAAAAGGAAAGAAAAATATTGTTTCTAAACTATAAAGTCCCTAGTATGTAAGACAAGCTCAATAAAAAATTGCTCTTTAGGGTGTGGTGCCTGTGGCTCAAAGGAGTAGGGTGCTGGCCCCATATGCCAGAGGTGGTGGGTTCAAACCCAGCCCTGGCCAAAAACTGCAAAAATAAATAAATAAATAAAATTGCTTTTTAGGAGAGAAGTGCTACAGTCCTGGAGAAAATAGCAGGAAAAAAATCTTAACTTTTGGAGTCAGATTGACATGGATTAAAATTTTGGCCCTGGTCAATCTCTTCTGGCCCTTTTCCTAATCTGAAAATCAGTATCATAGGACCTGTCCCATACTAGTGTGTAATATATTCAAATTTTATTTGCATCTGTTCAGTCTACAGTGCAGTAAAGGTGTAATTCTACTGCAGCAAGAGACTGTGCTCCAGAAGTTCTTCAGAGAGTAAAAACAAAACAAAACAAAACAAAAATCAAATTACTATTATTATCTATGCATTTATAATAAAAATATTGGACAGTTTTGTAGAGACATGAGGAAAAGCGGCAACAAATATTCAGAAAACTAAGAAATGAAGAAAAAAAGGTAATGATAAATTTTAGGAATAAACAAAAAGTTACCCAAGGAAATAATCACATATTACTACTTGGTTTAGCAGTGATAGCACCTCATGTAGACGCTGTAATGCAAACACGGAATTGTGAACTAATCCCAAATTCTAATATAACACTACTGAGAAAATAAAGGAGGCAAGCATAGAGGCATGGGGGGAAAACGTGAAAAAGATACCCTCATTGGCAATAATCTACTAATAGATTATGTTTAAATTGAGAAGTCAAGAAACAGGAGTTATAACATGTTATTTAGAAACATGATAGTAAACACCAGAACAGCTAAAGAACCAGAAAGTTTGCCTGTAGCTCAGTCAGTAGGGAACCCGCCACACACACCGAGGCTGGCCTGAGCCAGCAAAAAAAAAAAAAAAAAAAAAAAAAGAACTGGAAAGTTTGCTGGGGGGTTAGGACAGGAGTAGTGAAAGACTGGAATGAATATAGGTGTTTCTCTTTTAGTATCACTTGGCATTTTATAACTACATGCAAAATAGTGATTAAAAAACATTACCACATTTAGTTAACTTTAAAAAATGGCCACGAATCAAAATTTAACCATACCTCCTGCAAATTTTGGTCTTCTTGAGTCCAAGAATTTAAAACGTGTGCTCCAGAGTCACTCACAATAAAATTTACCTAATAGATTTGAAAGAAACAATCAGTATTCAACTTTAATTTCACTCAATCGTCATATCATCATTTTTTAAAATATGAAATTTCTAACACTGGTTTGATTAATTCATTATTCTATAGTTACAGTAGTGGTTCTCAACCTTCCTAATGCCGCAACCCTTTAACACAGTTCCTCATGTTGTGGTGACCCCCAACCATAAAATTATTTTCGTTGCTACTTCATAACTGTAATTTTGCTACCGTTATGAATCGCAATGTAAATATCTGATATGCAGGATGTATTTAGGTGACCCCTGTGAAAGGGTCATTCGACCCCCAAAGGGGTCACAACCCACAGGTTGAGAACCGCTGAGTTATACAATACCTGCCAGAAGCAGTGGCTCATGCCTGTAATCCTAGCAATCTGGAAGGCTGAGGCCAGTGAACTGCTTGAGCTCATGAGTTCAATACCAGCCTGAGCAAAAGTGAGACCCTGTCTCTACTAAAATTAGAAAACCCGAGGCTCCGTACCTATAGCACAGTGGTTACTATGACAGCCACATACACTGAGGCTGGTGGGTTTGAACCCAGCCTGGGCCAGCTAAATGATTGACAACTACAACAAAAAATGGCCGGGCCTTGTGGCAGGAGCCTGTAGTCCCAGCCACTTGGGAGGCTGAGGCAAGAGAATTGCTTAAGCCCAAGAGTATGAGGTTGCTGTGAGCTGTGATGCTGCGGCACTCTACCCGGGGTGACATAATGAGACTCTGTCTCAAAAAAAAAAAAAAAAAAAAAAGAAAGAAGGAAAGAAAAAAGAGAAACTGAGGCAAGAGGATTGCTTACGCCCAAGAGTTGGAGGTTGCTGTGAGGTATAATGCCACAGCACCCTACCCAAGGCGACAGCTTGAGACTCTGTCTCAAAAACAAAACAAAACAAAAAAAACCTAACACACGCCAGGTGCGACTCTTGGCCCTGGGGATATGGGAATACAGTGATGAATAAAACAGATCTGTGATTCACAATGTGGGAAAAGTCAGGGGTGGGAAGTATACTAAGACAGAGGACACTGCAGGGAGAATACAAACAAATGAACAAGATAATTTCAGAGAGTGATAGAGGCTATAAAGAATAAACTGGTTAGCTACTTCAGATTAAGTGGTCAGAAAAGGGCTTTCTACAGAAGCAGCAACTGAGGGGAATCTAAAATGACTAAGAGAAACCAACCACTGTATAAACCAGGGATAGACAATTCCAGGTACAGAAAACATAAAATGCAAAGGTCTCCACCTTAAAAGGCACGCAGAGGGGTAGGAGATGAGCTCAGAGAAACAGGCAACAGCCATATCATATAGGGCACTGAAAATCAAAATAATGAATCTGAAATTTATGTTTTAAAATAAAATGCAAATTAAAATCTATCAGGTAAGATGATAAGGATGACAAGGAACATACTAGGCCTGTATTCCTAGCACTCTGGGAGGCCAAGGTGAGTGGATCCCCTGAGCTCATGAGTTCGAGACCAGCCTGAGCAAGACCGAGACCCCATCTCTAATAAAAACAGAAAAGCTAGGCTTTGTGGCAGGTGCCTATAGTCCCAGCTACTTGGGAGGCTTAGGTAAGAGGACTGCTTGAGCCTAGGAGTTTGAAGTTGCTGTGAGCTATGACTATACCGCATTCAACGCTAGGACAACAGAGTGAGACTCTTGTCTAAAAAAAAATAAAAAAAATAAATCTAATACATGAACTTTTCCCCTACATATCTATGAAATACTAATTTTCCTTCCCAACAAAACAGTATTGGTTGTCTCTCCTAAAGCTTATGTAACAAAGAACTATTTTACTAACCACTAAACTTAAATTATCTATTTTAAATCTCAAAGGAAGAACGTGTTATGCTTACATGGGAAGAAACAAGCTTGGAGAGATCAGAAAATCACAAAGATCAAAGTCACACCACTGGCAGCTAATGATGCCAGGATTTGCACTAAAGCCTCCACCTTAACTCACTATATTAAATTTCGTCCCCATTATGTATTTTTTTCTTTTACATATTATGCATAAAAATTTAAAGACTTATTTTAATTTGGAATATGTCTGAATGTATAATAGTAGATTCTCTTCACTGTTTCTGTCCTACCTTTGCCACTCAAAGAAATTAGCTAAGTATCAGCCTATGCTGCTCCAAGGAAGACAGAAAGCAAATCATCCACTTAGCACTAACCAAATGCTATTCCCAGAATAAGACATTTAATATAGTTTGATAAAGTGGCAGGCAGTGGCTTACAACTGTAAGGTGGATCCCTTGACCTCAGGAGTTCCAGGGCAGCCTGAGGAAGAGCAGGACCCCGTCTCTACTAAAAATAGAAAATTTTAGCTGGGCATTATGGCTGATGCCTGTAGTCCCAGCTACTTGGGAGGCTAAGGCAAGAGAATTGCTCAAGCCCAAGTCCAAGGTTGCTATGAGCTATGATAACACCATGGCACTCTACTCAGGGTGATGGAGTAGACTCTGTCTCAAAAAAAGAAAAAAAAAAAAAATAGGCCAGGTGTGGTGGCTCACCTGGGTGGACTGCCTGAGTTCACAGGTTCGAGAACAGCCTGAGCCAGAGTGAGACCTTGTCCCTGAAAATAGTCAGGGGTTGCGACAGGCGCCTGTAGTCCTAGCTACTTGGGAGGCTGAGGTGAGAGAATCGCTTAAGCCCAGGAGTTTGAGGTTGCTGTGAGCTTAAATAACACAGCACTCTACCTTCTACCATGGGTGACAAAGTGAGACTTTGACTCAAAAAAAAAAAATAACTTTAATACTTGAAATTGCTATCATCCATTTCTGTCTTATTGGTAAATAATTTTCACTTAGCATTCTTCAAAGCATTTCTTTCTAATATGGCCATATTCTATAGCAGCAAACAGCCAGCCTGTTGTTAACTGCTATTATTATTGGCCCCAATTAAATATTCATAATATATTAATCTCAAAGATCAGTTTTATATACTTTTTAAAGTAGTAAACAGTTATAAATCTAACCTATCACAAATTTATATGTTAAAATTGCATTTGTGCAGTTAAGTACAACCTCAAAATCATGATTTTGTTTGTACTTCATACTCACCAGCTTTTTGAAAGGAAATATGTCATACATTATTCTACAATACTCCATGGAAGATTCTACTGAGCAAGTCCACAATGATTTAGATATAGGGGCCAAAGGAATGATTCCTTGAGTCCTATTCTTCACCAGCATGTCAAACTCGACATGCTGTCTGCATGATTCTGCCATGTAAGGGCAGTGATCCACAACAAACACTGTTTTATGAGATTCAGAAAAAATCTTCATGTTGTTTTAACCTGGAAGGGGAAAAACATATTAGCCAAATGTTTATACATAACATTTACTATCTGAAATTATTTCTAATTTTCTCAAGAAGATTGTCTTTTCAATAAGATTTGGTAGGGAACATGAATAGTATATTCAAAGCAATGTATACGACAGGATTTAATGGGCTCACGACTAGAAAGTAACTTGTATAAATTTAAGGAATAAACTACTCTATACTAGGGTGTCACTCTACCAGACACGGGCAAAACTATACTCCATAGTGTTTTCTTGTTTTTTGAATGAACTTAAAACTGTTACAAGAAAACATTTTTACATACATTGTATCTGATTCTCTTACAACACCAAACGTAACAAATGGCAAATACTCTTCAAATACACTTTTGATGATTCTTGCTAATTAACATGAATCACGTATCAATTAACCCCCAAGCCAGCGTTTTTGGGCTTTCCTCCATAAAAACCTTTCAAGACCTCTCAAAAAGGATGGGGGCTGGGAAGAATCGCAAAAGGAAAGGCCATACATGATAAACATTTCCTGAGATAACTACATGTCAGGTTCTTGCGTTAGGATAAAACCCCCAAATTCCCTCTCCCTCTTTGCTTTTCAAACACCACAGGAATTTACCATGTAGACCAGAAAAAGTTAGTTGCTACCATCACACTGGTGCGGAAGAAGTACTTTTAAAACTTTCTCTTATAAAAACAGAGCATATGGTACTCTCTTGCTTCGCTAATAAAATCTTATACTGAATAGACAATCCACATTTGAAAAGCACATGGTAAGCAGAGCAAAAGTGTTCATCAAAACCAACAATGTACAATCCAGCTATTTTCTTTTGCTTTCAAACTCCTCTCCCCTTCATGCAAAACTCTCTTTGAGAAACCTTCGAGAGTCTACAAACTAGACACTTCGCTGGAGGGTGAGGGGTGAAAAGTACAAGGTGAGTGGACAGGGAAGACCTCAGGATCGAGGTTCGCTTACTTTCGTGCCTGGTCCTGCAGTGAAAACGAACAGAAGCTATGAACCACAGCCTCTCTGGAAAAGGCTGCTGGCTGGGTGGGGAGAGTCAGCGCACAGTCAGGAGTGTCTGGAGGCATAGACCGGGGACTACGCTTTCCCCACTCATCTCCTAGCACACCGGTCCTTCCCAGGCTTCCTAAATACAGGAGCGCGCGCGTGCGCGTGCACACACTCACATACTCGGGCTCGCGCGTGCGCAAAGCACTCTTCCACAGCACTCCCCTCCCCCCCGCACCCTTCCTCCCTCAGAGGGCCAGACGCCCCAGTAGCCGAACAGGAAGAAGGCGGAGCCAAGGAGAAAAAAAATGCCTCCACTCCTCGAGCTTTTCTATCAGCTAATTTTCCCAGTCACCCGTTTGGGAAGAATGATCTGGGCAACCTAAAAGCCTTCCCAACAGCGAAGTACCAACCACAGCGCCGGCTAAACTAGCCACGGGCCCCCAAGCGTAGATGCCCACCCACCCGAGCTCCCTTTCTTGGTCTCTCCACCCAGGCCGGTTTCCCTCGGAAAAACTCGCGAGATTTTGTGAGAGGCCGAGCGAAAGCTGGGGTGTGGATAAAGAGGGAGGGACACAGAAGGGTCCCGCCCCGACCTCTCGCGCAAATCAGCGAGTGGTCTTCTGTGCCCTATGGTAACGCAAGGAAAGAAGTCTCGCGAGGCTGGAGGGCTCTGGGAGGGCTGGTCGAAGGCGGTCAGCGGAGGTTTCTCCAGTGCCGGTGATGGGGATGAGTCTCGCTGACTCCTTAGCGACTCTTCTGTTTCTGTCTGGTTATGCGTTTGCTCGCTGAAGAGGCCGAATAGGGGCGTGGAGTCGTCTTCCCTTGAATGCATAGGTCCAAGTTGGTAGAGGCTTTGAGTCCTAATCGCTACAGCTGACGGCTGCGAGGGATTGAGAGCCGAGTAAGTGGAATGAAGCCAGGGACGGGAGCGGGTGTAGGCGAGTCAAAGCTTCCTTCCCTTGGGCCGCTCCGTCCTGTGGTCTCTTGAACTACCGGCGCCTGGCCCTAGCCTCTTCCTTCCGCGGGCTCTCAGCTTCTGGGAGCCGGACTCCCCCAGTCCTCGGCGCTGAGCTTTTTCCGGGACGGAGGTGCGGAAAGTTTAATGAAAAACCTCGGTGCTAACCCTTTGCACACTCCTTCCGAATGCTGTCTTTCTGACTTACCTACCCGGGGAGCTCATCATTGGGAGGGGTACCCTTTTCAGTTTACCTCTGCCGCATTTGACAAGGATAACCATTCCCTTTTTCCTGTTATCCAAGGGTTTCCCTGTTCTTCTGGTTTTCTTCCTGGCTTTCTCCTGTATCCCATCTCTAATAATGGGATCAGTGTCTGTCCTATCCAAACGGGAAATCTAGGAATCATCCTTGGTTCTGCATTTCCACCCACATTGCACTATATTATTCTTTAGAATTGTTGAGATTGCCATCTCCCCGCGGTTTCCCCATCATCCTTTTCTAGAGTTAATTCTGAAATATATTATCTGTTTATGTCTCTCTTTAAACTTTTTAGTTACGATATTGCTGACATAATCAAGTCCTGTTTGTTAAACACTTCATACAGGACCTTTTACCGTTTACCCCAATCCATTTTACCGTTTTAGTCTCATCTTGTTTCCCCTCCAAATACTTTTAACATCCAACCATACCAGATTATTAGCATGCTCTTTCTTAACTTTGTATACATTTGTATGTGTTTACTACCTGTCTAGAATGCTTATCATCGTGTCCTCTTTGTTTTACCATCTATCAAAACCCAATACAAAAATCATTGTCTTCTCAGACTCCCCCCAGGAGACATGGCTATCCCTGTACTCCCAAAGCTCTTCAAACAGTTCTTCTGCAGTATTTATTAGGTTGTATTATCTGTTCACGTATCGTTTCCTCTTGCTAATTTGAGTTTGAGTCTGGAATCATTTCTTATTTATTTTTGAAACAAAAGCTAATCCAGTGCTCGGCACATCGCAAGCATTGTTTGTATATACATATGTACGCATCTTTATAAGGTAATATTTCTAAAGAGTTCACCATAGGAGTTCGTAGTCCCTTAAAATCATAATTTTAGAAACAGAGGAACTTTGTATATTGGCTTAAGGGAACTTGCCTGTTTTGAATATGAGGAACCCTCTACTTGGAATATGCACATAATTCTGCTTTTGGTACTTGTTGATTTGAAGTATGCATGCCTGTAGTCTTAGCACTCTGAGAGGCCGAGGAGGGTGGATTGCCTGAGCTCAGGAGTTTGAGACCAGCCTGAGCAACAGTGAGACCCTGTCTCAAAAATAAATAAATAAATAAATAAATAAAAAATAAAATATGCATAATGGCAAAAAACTACTATGCTTTTAAATGATTTTGTGTTGGTTTTTTGTTTTTAACTGGAAATCCTCTTTTGACTGCTATCCTTAAATATTTGAAAAATACTGGGATGTATGTGAGAGAAATATTTTAGACTGTAGACAGTGCTTGGTGTGTGTGCATTCTTGCAACTCTTCTACTGGTTCCCTGTCCATAGGTTAGAAGTAACTGGTTTAGATAATGTTAGTTCCTTTTTGAACTGTTTTAACTATTTGAGCATATGTTTATGCAATGTATATTTAGCCACAATTCTGAGGGAGCATGTGTGATTTTTAAAAAATCCTCCAGTGTCCTTACTTTCAAATCTGTTCCTTCTAATTTTAAAAATTTATTTTCTTCGGAAAGTTTCTTCATTAAGCTCCAAACATGTATTCATTCCACCATTTTCAAGGACAGTGAATATCTATGTTTCCAAATATAGTGACATGCATTACTATATAAAAATAGGATGCTTATTTTTATATGCAATTTATATGTGTTCTTTCTTCAGCTCTTAAGATTATAAGTTTATATGACTGATGGGACTTAAGTAATATGCCTTAACTATGCCTTTTTAACTTTTCTGTTTCCATATATGCCAGTTAATATGAACTATACTAATTAACATTAGAGCCACCTCCCTGAACAATAAAAAATGTTAAACTAGATTGTTAACATTTAAAGACACATCTGTATATTTCTGGTAGGTCTAGCTGTAAGAATACTGAATTTTTACAGAAGAGAAACAGAAGAGGGACTTGACTTTCTTTAAATAAAATTTTCTTAACTAAAATCTGAAAGTAAACAGCTGGCAGTTGCTGTCTTGGGTGGGTGGTGGTTTCTCTTTTATAAGCAGCAGAATGTTCTGAGCCTTCTGCCAGGAGTCTGACTGCAAATGTCTTTGGGTGGTAAAGTGGGCGAGAATGTGGCTGATGCAAAAAAGAAAAAAGCCAAAAAGAAAAAAAATCCACTTCCTTTAAAAAAAACAAACAAAAAAAAAACAACTCACCTGTCATCTAAATGTAAGTATTTTGTGGCTAGTTAAGACAAGCATTATGAAAATAGGCAGATGAATTTAGAATATTCCTTTTTTACTGGAGTATATAATTTGTAACTTGTTAGAGAGTTTGGAAAATCCTCCTCCCACTTATGAGCCAAAAAAAAAAAAAAAAAAAAAAGACAATGATTTTCAAAAAAAAATGACAAAGTTAAATGCATATTATAAAATATTTTAAACTTTTCTGTGGTTTCACATGCAGGAAATGAACATGCAAGTTTGTAGAAACTGTATCACTGTTTTTCTGAAGTGCTAATAAAATTATGCTTTGAGTTACCTGTCATTTATACTTCCTTTCCCTGAATAGATGTTTTTATAGTTACATAACAGATTTTATATGTAGTTCACTTTGACAGTAATATTTTAGCATGCAGTCTGGAGAAAGAATGTTTCTTGAAGTGGTTTAATTATACATTAGAAGCCAATCAGTAATCATTCATTGATTTTATAATTAACTGTGATGCCTGATTTACTGGTTGCTAGGCTTTTATTATCTGGCAATAATATTTGAAATTTTGTTATTTTTAAAAATTTCTCTTCATAGACATTCCCATTTATTGTCTACGGCTGGCTTGAAATGAAATATTTTAATATCTTGGAAGTTTCATTTGTGGGAAAGTGTCAGGAATTTGCTTTGTTTTTCCACCTAAGGACATCAAGATGGTTTTTATATAGGTAAAAAGCAAACAGGGCCCTGGAGATTTAGGTTGGCTCCCGAATAGAACACTAGGGGTGGCACCTGTGGCTCAACCGAGTAGGGCGCTGGCCCTATATGCCAGAGGTGGCAGGTTCAAACCCAGCCCCGGCCAAAAACTGCAAAAAAAAAAAAAAAAAAAGAATAGAACACTGGATTCATTATGTCGCCCTTGGTAGAGTCTTGTGGTGTCACAGCTCACAGCAACCTCAAACTCTTGGGCTTATGCAATTCTCTTGCCTCAGTCTCCCAAGTAGCTGAGACGATAGGCACCCACCATAATGCCCCAGCTACTTTTTTGTTGTAGTTGTCGTTGTTTAGCTGACCTGGGCTGGGTTGGAACCTGCCAGCCTCGGTGTATGTAGCCAGCGCCCTAACCACTGGGCTACAGGTGCCGAGCCTTGTCTTTAAATGAATTAAAGGTCTGCAGTGATGTCCCTTCTTTCTTTCCTGACATTAGTAGTTTATTTCTTCTCTTTTTTTCTTAGCCAGTTTTGCTCAAGTTTTTCCAACTTTATTAATCTTTTCAAAGAATTAGCTTTCGATTTTATTGTTGATTTTTCTCTGTTGCTTTCCTGTTTTCAATTTCATTCATTTCTCCTCTTTAATTCCTTCAATTTACTTTGGGTTTATTTTACTCTTTGCCTCGTTTTAAAGGTTGAGACTTAGATAATTGGTTTACGATCTTTCTAATTTTCTAAATGTAAGCATTTGATGCTATAAATTTCCATCAAAGTACTGATGTACATATATGCCAGAATTCTTAATATCTTGAATTTATGTTTATTTAGAACAAAACATCTAATTTCCAGAGACTTCCTTTTGACTTATGGATTATTTAGAAGTGTGTTGTTTAACTTGGCTGTCCCCAAAATTTTTGGCACGAAAGACTGGTTTCTTAGAAGACAATTTTTCCATGGGGGTTGGGGGAGATACGGGATTTGGGGTGTCGTTAGATTCTCATAAGGAGCATGCAGCCTAGATCCCTCCCACTTGCAGTTTGTTTACAGTAGGGTTTGTGCTCCTGGGAGAATCTAATGCCAAAGCTGACCTGATAGGAGGCGGGGGTTTGGGGACTGCAAATTTAACTTTAGGAATGTTTGGAGATTTTCTTGTGATCTGTTATCTGTTTTAGTTTAATTTCATTATGGTTAGAGAAGGTAATTTATGTGATTCTTTTAAATTTGTTAAGGTTTCATTTGTGACCCAGATATGGTCTCTCATAGTGACTGTCCTATGTACACTTAAAAAAAATCTACTTAGTGGATGGTGGTGTTCATTCTGTCTGCATCCTCACTTATTCTTTGTGTACAAGTTTTGTTGATGGTTCAAAAAGGAGTATTGAAGTTTTCAGCAGTAAGTATGAATATGCCTGTTAATTGATTCAATTCTTTCAGTTTTGCTTTATGTATTTTGAAGCTCTCTAGTTAAGTGTATATACCTTTAGGATTCTTAGGTCTTCTTGGTGAATTGATCCTTTTATCATTATCCTCTGTCCTCAGTAATTTCCTTTTTTCTGAATTCTACTTTGTCTAATATTTGTTTAGCCACTTCACCTCTTTTTTTCTAATATAGCACTGAGATATGTAATTCACTTACCATACTATTCACCCATTTTAAGTGTATAATTTGATGATTTTTAGCATATTCACAGTTGTGCAACCATCACCAAAATCAATTTTAGAACATTTCACAAAAAGAAATCCTGTGTTCATTTCCATTCCCCTGGCTCTCCCCACTCCCCAGCCTTAAGCATCTACTAATCTACTTTCAGCCTGTGTGGATTTGTCTCTCATGGACATTTCATATAAGTGGAATCATATAATATGTTATCTTTTGTGATTGACTTCTTTCACTTAGCGTAATTTTTTTCAATGTTTGTCTGTTTTGTAACATGGATCAAGACGTCATCCCCCCTTACTTTTTGTGCTAAATATTCCACTGTTTGAAAAGACCATATTTATTTATTATTTAATTTTTTTTTTTTTTTTTTTGCAGTTTACGCCCGGGGCTGGATTTGAACCCACCACCTCAGGCATATGGGGCCGGTGCCCTACTCCTTTGAGCCACAGGCACACCCAAGACCATATTCATTCATTCATCATTTGATGGACACTTGGGTTAATTCTACTTTTTGGCCATTAAGAATAATATTGCTACAGACATTCATGTACACTTTTTGCATCAACTTGTTTTCATTTTCTTGGTGTGTACTTGCAAGTGGAATTTGCTGAATCATGTGTTTAACCTTTCGAGCAACTGCCAGACTGTTTGCCAAAGTAGGTGTACCATTTTACATTCCCAACAGCAGTTTATGAAGGGGGCAAATTCTCCATGTCTTAGCCAAAACGTTTTATCAGTCTTTTCTTTTATAGCTGTGCTAGGAATTATATCTCATTGTGGTTTTGAATTGCATTTCCCTCATGGCTAATTATGTTGAGCATGTTTTCATGAGGATATGAGCACTCTGGCTGTCTTTTTTTTTTTTTTGAGACAGAGTCTCACTATGTCGCCCTCAGTAGAGTGCTATAGTGTCAGAGCTCACAGCTACCTCAAACTCTTGGGCTCAAGCAATTCTCTTTCCTCAGCCTCCCTAGTGGCTGGGACTACAGGCACCCACCACAATGCTCGGCTATTTGTTGTTGTTGTTGTTTGTTTGTTTAGCAGACCCAGGCTGCGTTCGAACCCAGCAGCCCTGGTGTACATGGCCAGTGCCCTAACCAGTGAGCTATGGACGCTGAACCTCTGGCTTTCTTTTGATTAGTATTTATATAGTATATCCTAATGACAGGTCTATTTTTAGATCTCTAAGTATTCGTGGATGGTGGTTTAGAGAACACAGACAAAGGTGAAATCAGCCATTCTGTGATCAGTTTTACCTTGACTTGTTAAAGGACCAACCTGGAGAAATGATAGAAAGCAGGAGACCCCACGCAGTACCCTCCTGTGACATGTCTAGGGGACACTCTGAAGGAACTTCCCCGGCTCAGACCAGCTCCTGCTGAACCCCTGGGGATCCAATGCCATTGTTTTGAGGGATACTCCTTGAATCATGTCCCTCAACTTGTATAGAATTTACTGGTACAAAATAGAAATATACAAAAAAATAAAAATGTTTTCTGGAGAAAATGATTCTGTGAGGAAGTAACTGTCGTGCCTAATTAGAGACATCATTATCTCAGTCCTGGTATCCCCTCTCGGATGAGGGAGCTCAGGTTCTGGGAATCTCCCCTGGAAGGTCAGAACTGTTCCTGTGTAGGCATTAGGCACAAGGTATGATGGCCACTTACCCCTAAATCAGTAATTAAGCTTAATACTGGGTAAGATCTCTGATCAGGGTGAATCTGAATTGATAATCTGAGACTCTGTGCTCACTCAGGGTAGGATTTTGCTCAGTGCTTTTTCACATCATTTAGTGATGTTCAGACAGTGTTACATCAACCATATGGTCCTGAGGAAAAACTGTGCTAGGCCAGGGCATACTACAATTTTTAGAAATTATTGGGTTTAATCTGTTAAGATCTTGTTATGGATTTTCACAACTGTTATCTGAAGTTTTGTTTTCTAGTACTATCTTTTATTGTAACATCAATGAGATAATAGCATCATAGTTGTGAAGTAGTTGCTAAACTGTTTTCTGAAAGAGATCACAGTTTGTTATAATTTCTCCCACATGTTTGACAGAACTCACCAGCAAAGACATCTGTGATTGTGGTTTTCTTTATGGGGATATTTTAACTAAAAAACTCCATTTCTTGACTAGATATAGAAACACTATAGTTTTGTATGCCTTCTGTTAGTTTTGGTAATATACATCTGTTAAAAAATTGGCATAGGCCTGGTGCGGTGGCTCATGCCTGTAATCCCAGCACTTTGGGAGGCTGAGGCAGGGGGGATTGTCCTGAGCTCACAGGTTCCAGACCAGCCTACATAAGAGCAAGACTCCCATCTCTAAAACTAGCCAGGGTTGTGGCAGGCACCTGTTGTCCCAGCTACTGGAGAGGCTGAAGCAAGAGAATCACTTAAGCCCAAGAGTTTGAGGTTGCTGTGAGCTGTGACACCTTGGCACTGTACCAAGAGGAACAAAGTAAGACTCTGTCTCAAAAAAAAAGTATAAATAAATAACTAATTAATTGTCATAATGCTTATCATTTTTTCAATATTATTTTAATGTTTGAAGTTTATATAGTAGTAATTCCTCTTTCACTTCTGCTATTGATAATTTGTATTTTTTTCCTCATGTTTGAGAATATAGCTAGAGGTTTACAATTTTATTAACATTTTTAAAGAGTCAGCTATTGATTTTGTATTTTTCCTCCATTTGCTGCCCCCTATGTTTTGTTGATTTCTTCTCTTATCATTATTACTTCCATTCTTCTACTTACTCTGTGATAAACATGGTCTTCTTTTCTATAGAAAGTTATCCCATTTATTTTAAGCCCTTCACTTCTAAGTAAGCATTTATAACAATAATTTTTCTGGAAGCACTGATTGAACTGCACCTCTAAAATGTTGTCGGAGATCATGATACAAAGATGTTATCAATGTACCATGTTAACAATGTATACAACAATTGATACAACAATGTTGTATCATTCTAACATAATTTACTTCAGAATATTTTCTAATTTTTAAATATTTCTTTTTGTCTCATGAATTGTTCTGTAGTATAGTTGAAGAGTATTAGGGGATTTTTTTCCAGATCTTTTTCTCATTTATTTTTACATCATTGCTCTTGTCATCAGTGAATACTGTCTTTGTGATGTGGAGTTTTATATATTCAGAAGGAAGTACTTTCTGATCTAGTAAAGTAATTTTTCCATGTATAGCTAAAATAAATACATTATTTTTTTGTTTGGGGGTTTTATGTTCTATAAATGTTTATTAAATCAAGCTGGTTGATAGTATTTTATTGATGGTGTTTCATACTGTTACCTTAATGATTTTATGATTTTCTTCTGTAAATTCTGGTAGAAGGATATTGCATCTTTCACTGTAATTGTGTGTTTTCCCCCCTTTTTTTCTCAGTTCCATGAGCGTTTGTTTTGTGTGTTTTGTCTCTGTATTGCATGCATATGATGGTGTGTATTTTTTCCTTTCTTCAGTTCCCTCAGCCTTTGTTCTGTGTTCTGTCTCTGTGTGGCAATTTAGAACCTCAGTGAGCTCCTTATTTACTCACCTCTTTTCACTATAAATTCTTCACCACTGCCCATAGAGATAGAAGTTTTTCTGAAGTTGATTTGCTCTAATCTTTTTTTAATTGAGTCTTTTTTACATAGATCATATATACATTTATGCCAATTTCAGTGTGTTGATTATTTGTACAAATGTAGTGCTTACATCATACTAATCAGCATAGCTTTCACCTCATTTACCCAGTTATAGCATTAGGACATTTGTGTTGTACACATGATAGATCCACCTTGTACTTTCAATGAGCTCCGTAGTTGTGGTCCCCTACTATCTCTCCCACCCCCTCCCAATCCCTCTCCCTCTATATGAAAAATGATTTGCTCTAATCTTAGCATAACCATTCTAGCTCTCTTAAGATAAGGGTTTTTAGGGTTTCCTTTTTTATTTTTTTAACTCAATTGTTTAACTTTTAATGTACCTGAACATTATATCCTTGAGTTATTCTTTATTAGATAAATCTCTGCCCTTTATTTGGATGTTTATATTTTTATGGTTAATATAACTTTGAAATATGTGGGTTTAAGTTTTAGGTTTGTGCACACTTGTTCTTTGTTTCTTTTATCTTATGTGCATTATTTTGGATAAACTATATATAGTTTTTGTAGTTTGTTTTTTATTTTCCCTGAACTCTTGGTTAATAGCTAAAGCTCTTTGTTTTTTATTTTTAGTTATTGATTTAAGATTTACA
This sequence comes from Loris lydekkerianus, assembly GCA_963574355.1. Taxonomy (NCBI): domain Eukaryota; kingdom Metazoa; phylum Chordata; class Mammalia; order Primates; family Lorisidae; genus Loris; species Loris lydekkerianus. Next base: position 28,275 of record CAUYPK010120764.1, read on the forward strand.
AATGTACATTTAACTTACTATATTCTTGCTTCAAATTATTTTATAATACTTTATGTAAAGTCAAGGACCTTGTTACAATAAAACTTTGTGCTAGTCTTTCAAATATTTTAATTTTATGTATTTTATTAACTCAAAAACATGTGATTAATTTTTGTTATTATCAGACAGTTACTTACTTTTAACTAAAACGAGAAAAATGTATTTTATATAAAATATACTTATATTCCTATTTATAATTGCATTTCTAATTTTTGTGCCTTTCATTCTTACATGCATATCTGCATTTTTTTTCTTTTTTTTCCTTTCCTTTCCTTTCCTTTCCTTTCCTTTCCTTTCCTTTCCTTTCCTTTCCTCTTTCTTTCTTTCTTTCTTTTTTTTTTTTTTTGAGACAGGCTAGAGTCTCTGTTAACCAGGCTAGAGTGCCATAGCCTCAGCCCAGCTCACAGCAACCTCAAACTCTAGAATTCTTGGGCTCAAGCAATCCTCCTGCCTTAGCCTCCCAAGTAGCTGGGCCTACAGGTACCTAGCACAATGTCCAGCTAATTTTTATTAGAGACAGGGTATTGCTTTTCCTCACGTTAGTATCTAGCTCCTGAGCTCAAGGGATCTTCTGGCCTCAGCCTCCCAAAGTAGTAGAATTACAGATGTGAGCCACCATGCCCAGCCTCTATCATTTTTTTAACTTAAGTATTCATGATCTATGTATATATGACTTAATAAAAAGAAAGAAAGAAAGACAGAAAGAAAGAAAGAAAGAAAGATAGGAAGAAAGAAAGAAAAGCTTCTTCACCATTCCCTAAAGTATTTAGGTGACAATTATATCAACTGGTGACAATTATATCAACTTTTACATTTCTAAAAAAAATCTTTAATTTTTGAAAGATATTATTATTTGATATAGAATTCTAAAATGACAATTCTTAATTAAGCACATTAAAAATGCCTAATGGAACTTCTAATGCCTTACCTCATTTCTTCTGAGAAATATAAAGTCATTTCTAGGTGGTGCCTGTGGCTCAAAGGAGTAGGGTGCTGGCTACATATGCCGGAGGTGGTGGGTTCAAATCCTGCCCCACCAAAAACTGCCAAAAAAAATAAATAAATAAAATAAAAACCCTTAACGGAGAAATATAGAAATATAAGGTCATTTTTATACTTCCTTCCTTATTTTTAAACTTTACACATTTTGTGTACAATATACTGTATACATTTTTTTTCTGGAAACCTTACATATTGTCCCTTTATCATTGTTTACTAATAATTTTATCATAATTAACTTCTTTGTGGTTTTCTTGTGTGGAATTTGTTTCACTTCTTAGATCTATATGTTTGGAATTTCCATGAAATTGGAAGAACTGTTGGTAATTATCTTTTATCTTTTTAAACCTCTTCTTTTTGTCCTTTTTTTCATTTTGCTTGCTAGTTAAGTATATTTTAGACATCTTGATATTATTTCACTGGTCACTGAGGTTTTTGTCACTTTTTTTTTTTCTGTGTTTTAATTTCAGATATTTTCATACCTCTATGTTCAGGATGACTAACTCCCATTGCTTTGCTTTCAAGTTCACAGCTTCTTTATTCTACAGTGTCTGTTCTATGATGAATTTAATTTTCCCTATTTGAATCTCAGTGATTATATTTTTCAGCCCTCCATGTGCCATTGATTTCTTCCATATTACTTTTTATCCTCATTATGTTCATTTTCTAAATATCCATGAACTCAGACTAGTTATTTTCAAGTTATTTCCTACTAATTTCATCATCTATTTTATTTCTGCATTTGCTTTTATCGATGGATGTTTTTCTTCAGGTTTGGAGACCTTTTTTTTATGTTTTCCCCAGTGTTTTGATTTTTTTTGTTGTTGTTGTTGTTGAATTTTTAAATGTGACATGGTTATATATTTGTATTTTATTGTCTTCCTTTTAATGGTTTTGAAGTTTGTTTTGCAGTTATTTGCAGATCAAATCTGTCCTTTGGGTCTTGAGCTGAGAGGTCTGTTAGAAACAGTCTCAAATACCCTTTTCTTCTAGGGCTAATCTCAACTCTTAAGTCATGTTAAGAGTCAAGATTAGCGATCCCTGAAGCACTGTCCAGAAGTCGTCTGCTGGTGGCTCCCACCATTAATGTTCCTTATCTCGAGATAAGGGACATCCTCTGGGTTTGGGACAGAGTCTCTGGGTCTGGCTGTTAAGGACGCCACCAAACCCTCCACTTCCCTCAGCAGTTGCTCTCTGCCCAGCTGTGTGGTGTTTCACTCTATGTGTACAGAAAAATGGTTCCAGGTACTGGAACCCCCTAGGAGTTAAGTGATTCCTTGGCTTCACATTGGAAAGAATTCAAGCAAGCAATAAAGTTTTATTTGGAGAATGTAGGAGATCTACTCCACAGACAGAGTAGAGGCTACTTCTCTCTGTTGAGAAGGACAACCCTTTTGGTTCCTTTGACTTTTTAAAAAAAGTTAATCAATGGTTTTATTATAGCCTTATTAGGGAGGTAATATTCTCATTATTTTTTAGAAAGGAGCAGTGATTTCCTAGAATTAAGAACTTTCCCTTTCTTTACTTTATAAGATGACTCCCAGAACTGTCATGATTTTGGTGGAAGTTTTAGCATGCTAATGTATAACAAGTAGAGTATAAAGCTAATATGTTATAACTAGAGTATAAAGAGCTTCAAGGTTAAGCAGGTGCCAATTTCCTTGCCATCTTGGTTTCAGCCAGTCTTCACCTGTTCTGTCGCCACATACTCTGTTCTTTAGGGGCTTTTTACTCTGGGTTAAGCAGTGCCTGTGGGTTCCCTGTCTGGTATATACTATAAGCAGATAGGTATTTAACCTAAGACTCGAAGAGAAGCCTATGGAAATTAATGAAGCCCTTTGTCCATGTAACTCTCTTCTTTTTGATATTTACGCTATGTAATTTCTGATTTCTACAGCCTCACTGATGTCCTATGTTTATATCTTAAACTACATCTGGGATCCCTTATTCCTGAAGCACTGTCCAGAAGTTGCCTGCTGGTAGCTCCTACCATTAATGTCCCTTGTCTCAAGAATTACAGTCTGGTGCTACATGTCCTGCAATAGCTAAAAGCACTTATATATTTTGCCCAATGTTCTCACTATTTCTATGTCACTATAATCCCTATATAAGTCATTCCTTTATCAATGGAATATTTTCTATCATATATATATTTATTTCAAAGTATTATGAGGGTACAAATTTTTAGATTACATTAGTCTCTTACTTCCCAGTTGTAAAAGAGCCCCTTACGCAGGGGCATGTGGTGCCCTGCACTTTGTACCCTTTAGTGAGATCCTGCCAAACACGCTTCCTCCTGCCAACCTCCTCCCCCTCTTCCCCCTCTCTCCCCACTCCTCCAAATTAGTTATTAGAATAGCATGGAGTATGGCTAAGACATTCCTATTATTATTATGGCTTAAATAAAAGTTTGAAAAGGGTTTTCTAAAACTCTAGTGTATTTGCATAATATCTAGAAATTCCCTTTTTGCATCCAGAGAAATTCATCTTTGTTATATAATGACAATAAATGAATAAAAGTAACTTAACCCAGCAAGATTAAGTGTGTGGAAAATTCTGTTGATATGCATACATTTCACTGACTGGGAGTCAGTTACATTCTTCAGCAAATTTTATTTTTTTCAAATTCTATTGATACTGGTTTTATTCAATAAGACCTACCAATGAATCTGGAAATATATTTTCCTTGTTGTGGTATTCAACACAAAGTATATATGTGGAATATATACATGTACATATATATGTACACAAACACATATGTAACAAGATAAGCTATTAAAATATAACATTAGTGAACACTTGTCTTGGTGGGCTCCTAACACAGGCCACTTGAAAACCCTCATAAATCTGTTCTTCTGCAGACCATCCTCAGAGTACAGGTGTCCTCTTCTATGACAAATGCATGAATGGAGCATGTATTTGGGACTATTCATTCGAGACAAAACCTGAGGTGACAAGGAGACACCTTTACTAGTATTTGTAGGTTGGGGAGATACAGAGGGACACAAATAAGGCAAGGTCGGAAGTAACTATAGAAATAATTAACTGTGAAGAATGAGCAATTTCTATTCAGGTAATTCTCAATTTCATGTTCGTTTCTTTCCACTAAGAGCTGCACTGAGAGAGAGGGAGAGGGAGGGAGAGAAAGAGAGAGAGAGAGATTTATTTTGAGGTCACAGTAGTGGAAGCTATACCGGGATTGTTAACCCAGAGGCTATTGTTCTCTGCAATTCAAGCATTCTGTTGATGAATAAAATGACGTAGAAAGTATCATGAATACATTGGAACACTAGTGTACTATTGATATACACAAATAATTTAGTACAAGTCAAAAATATACAAAGAAATGAGAAATTTCCTGATGATTTTATGTTTATAACAATTTGAGCATTATTATAAATACATACTCCATTTTCTTTTTTTCAGAGCAGTTTTTCTTTCAATATCTAAATGTCAAAAATTAATGGACCATTCAGACTGCTGAAATACTAGGGATGGGAATTTGAATGGGTGCATTTACTGTTGTGATCAACAAGATCTGTATTCTATTCTTAAAACACCTTTTCTCTTTATCAGATGTATTTTCAAATGACTAATTTCATGGGCTTTTTCTTTTCCTTGGTGATCTTTAGAAGCAATTAGATGTTCTAGAGAACAGGACACTTGTGAAGCAATCTACTCTAGGTCAAAGACGTATGTCAAAAGGAAATTATATCTGATCTTTATATGGACTAAATATCAGTAAATGAAAGGAGAATCACTGAAGAAATAGGCTTTCTGTAAAGCACAATTTTAATAAAAAACATATCATAGACTTGATTAAAATCAAAACCCTCTTCATTTTAGAGCGTTTTGTATCAGAACTATATTCCAAACATTTACTATATAGCAAATGGTACTATCTGCAGTTTGTTAGCTTCTAGTACAGCTTAAAACCGAGAACTTGATTTATAAACCTTCAATTATTCGGTCCTTGGTTATTAGAAAATCTCTGACTGTCTGTCTAATGTACATGCTCACACATAGACACACACATTATTAATTACTTTCGACCATTTAGCAACAACTAAGATTTGTCTGCCTGGTTTTATTATCAATTCAACATTTATGAAACATGCTAAAATTAATAACTCAATTTTTTAATTTCAGTTTTTCAATTTGACATGTAAAGTCAACATAGGTGGAAAAACTTTCTTATTTAGACTATTCAGTGAGAAGTACTTAATATATATTGTTTTTTTATTTTGCTTTTAAAAATATTTTTAAAAATGCTTTGAATGTGACTTTTTAACATGTAATGGCACTTTTATTTTGGGATCAAGCAGAAAATAAATTACTCTAAGATACAAATGCATATAATTGACACATATACATATGTATTACATGTAATATGCATATGTACATATAAATACATAAGAATTTGGCAATGCTAGTAGAAAAGTATTTATCTGGTCTAATTTCTTTTCACAGTATTGCAATTCTCATAAGCCATATTTATTTCTCTTTCAGAAATCACTAATTATCCTAGCATTTTAAAATGCTTTTCTTTTTCATGTTGACATTCATTTTTTTCTGTACCCAGGGAAGTAATAACTTCAGTAGGAAGGAGTTGATGCACCTGTGCCCATCTGTTCATAGCCTCCAACCCCAGAATTGTAAGTGGCATAAATTTAATGCAGGCTCTATCATTTAGTGGTTACATGACTTGTTTAACTTTTAAAAATATCTCGAAGACTTGACTTACTTATGTGTGAATAGGGATGGTTAATTTAAGGAATCAGCAGATCTGGGAACATGCCTATCAGTTATGACAGACACGGAACATGCCATGTCTTAGAATCGAGAACATGACATAGGTGCTCACCAAGAAATTACAAAACAACCTCATAAACTGACAGAGGGCCGTAGTTTGGACTTCGGATATGAGGATATACTGATAAAGGAAATATCAAATTTAAGATGGGTGGTAGGTGGGATGGTGCTGGGTAAGTGGGAAGGGGAAGAGAGGAGGGAAGGGAGCCCATGTGAGTTCCCCATGGGGAGGTGACCGTGGCCCGCAGGAGGAACCTGTGTAGGTTTTGTGCTGGAGGTGACTGTGGTCCAAGGAGGACCCTGTGTAGATAAATAGAAAATGTCCGATTCTATGAATAGAGAATAATAAGGAAAAATGAAGAGAGCAGCAGAAACTTAGAGGACGGATGTGGCATGGCAGGGTTGGAAGGAGATAGGAGAGAAAAGGCAGAGGAGATATTTGAGCAATGATGGCAAAAAAGTCACAGCCTGCACATGTATATGCAAAAATTAAAATTAAAATTGAAAAGAAGAAGGCTCAAAAAACAACAAGAAAAAAACAAAACACCTCACCGCCTGAAGATCCATTAATTCCAGGAAACCCCAAGCAGGAAAATTCCAAAGTGACCCACACCTTTAGATGACATATGTCATTGTCAATACGTTGATAGCCAATGATGCAAAAAAAAAAAAAAAAAAAAAAAAAAAAAATCTTCCTTGAAATCAGCAGGAAAGAAATACGTTTCCATTTTAGAAGGCCATCTGTGTTATTTATAGCTGGCCTCATCAGTGACAAGGTGGGTAGGTCAGGAGTGATAGGTGGAAATTGTCAAAGTGATGACCTTACAAATCACTGTCCAGGAAATCTGTTTTTCACAGTAAAGGTAACACAAGGACTTCCCTACATAAACCAGAACCTAGATATTTTAATGCTAGTGTACTCGTCTTATAAAATATATTCAAAGAAGTTCCTCAGGCTAGAAAAAAATGATACCCCAGAGTAATATAGAATGGATTAAATACACAGAAATAACTAAAGACAACTAGAAAATATATGGGTTAATATAACCACATATTTTTTTCTTCGCATTTCTCTCTCTCTCTCTCTCTCACACACACACACACACACACATATATATACATGTGGACATGTGACTCTTTATTATAAAATATCTATGTAACATATGTCAGTTATACATATAAGTTTTTCTTTTTTCTCCCTTTATTTAAGGTAGTAATTAAAAAATTTTATTGTTATATTTATAACATGTATAGAAATAAAGATATCATATGACTATTATAGCATAAAACAGAGGGAAGGAAAATAAAATATTATAGAAAATGTTCCACATTTTACTGAAGTTAAGTGTACATGATGCTGAAGTCTACTGTGTTACATTCAGTTGCAAATTTTTATCCCTGGAACAACCACTAAGAAAATAACTGAAATTATAGTCATAAAAGAGGAACCACTAAGATATACTAAAAAACATTTATTTAACATAAAAGTAAGGCAGAAAAAGTAGAACAAAGGAACATAAAACCCCAGGACAAATAGAAAAAAAATTACAAGTAACAGATGTAATTTCTATGTGAAAAATGCAGAGGTTATCAGAGGCTGGATAATGAGATATATTGACAAGAGACACATCAGTTTAGATTTAAAGACAAAAATAGGTTTAAGTTAGAATGACTGAAAAAGATATAAAATGGAAACGATAACCTTAATGGAGGTAGAGTGACTATATTAATATCAACAAAATACATTTTTATATAAGAACTATTAGTCTAGAAAAAATATATTTTTGATGGTCAATATATAAAGAAGATATGACACAAAAGAATTGTAAGCATCTAACAACAAAGCACCAAAACCCACGCAGGAAACCTGACAGGAAGGGGAAAGAAAGACAATTCAATGGCGGGCAAAGTTGGAGCTGTCTGCAGTAAAGTAATTGTTAGAAGGGCTGGAGAGAGACCCCAGCACAAATTTGCCTGCAAGCAGAGGAGACTCTGGAGCCGACCCAGGGAGGACAATAGGCGCCTAGACTGCTCGTTGGCCTGTGTGACCAGACAGGGCAGATTCAGAAACGCCTTTGGCAATGAAGACAGCTCTATCTGCTCATCCTATTCTCTCCCAGTATCTGGAATATCTGGCAATGAAAATGGCATATTGCAGATAACTAAAGAAGGAAAATGATGACTGGATAAAGCCAACTAAAATAACTCCAATTGAAGGGAATAATTAGAACAATATGAAACAACAATCACCCAGGAAAAAATCATCCCACCTCCCCACCCCCCCAAAAATATGTTATTTAATGCAATGATAGAAAAAAATACCCAGGGGATTGATCTTTCCTCACTCCCAGTCCTACATGTGGGCAGCTTGCCGACAAGGGCTATCTATGTTGTCCTGATGCATTAACGACCTTTTCCTTAAGAATCTCTGATACATGTGGCCTTGCAAAGTGCACCACAGGTGTGGTCCCACTGATTACCCTATTAAGTGTAGAGTAAAAATGTCTTAACATACTAATTAAGAAAGTACGGTGAAGGCTATGTTACCTAGTTTGTTGTAAGTATTTCAAATTATATATAAAACCAGCACATTGTACTCCATAAATGCATGAACGTATGCAGCTATGATTTAATAAAAAGAAAAAGGAATCTCCAATATAGTAATGAGTATCTTCAAACCTATCCCACCGATATTCTCATCATTGCTCCATCAGTGCAAAGTCAATTTCCTCTCGAAATAAACTGGGATAAAGTGTCTTTTCATTTAGAATAATGTGAAATAAAACTGTACAAAATATATATTTTTTAAAAGAGGATGCAGGGGGGAGACAGAGTGGCCTGAGAGGTCAGCACCACGGCAGAGTGTGCTGGCTGCTCAGCTCCCTGCCTGTACAACATCTTTCCTTCTGCTTGGAATCAGCTGTCGGTTGCATGTAGGAAAACAGAAGTGTCCATAACATGCCAGAGCTATTTCCCACAGACCAAAATGGTGCTTGTTTTCTACATCAATGATGGATTTCGTTTTAATTCCCCTTAAATTGCGGTCTGTTGCAAAATTGCACAACACACTTTTTGTGTGTGTGCATGTGAAGACATCCCCTAATGCACATGGAAACCACCATGGAGGAATCATGATTCTTCCTAGTTTGAATTCTTGCACTGATTTAGAATAAAAACTAAGAAAAATAATAGAGAAGCACAATGACGTGGATTGTACATAATATGGTTGATGGAGAATAATTCACATGGATTTTCTTTGTTATGTTATGTTATTAAAAATCTGCCTTTTTTATTTGTTTGCTTTTGTAGAATTTCCTATTTGCTTCATAGAATTTCCTTATAGCAGGGCCTGAATCAGGATCTCCGACAGATATCTGTGGCAGCTATAAAAGTGTGCGCCGAAAAATAGTACACAGGGGAAAGGAATGAAGAGAAATAGGCGTTCTCTACTCAATGCCCAGCTTCAGGTGTCCCTTGAAATGACATGGGTTCCATTCTAAACCACTGCAAGAAAGTTGATGTCCCATGAAGAGAATCTTTTTTTAATTTTGTTTTCACAATGTGTATTAAATGTATCTTTACACTATACTTTAGTTTAACTGTGCAATAAGATCATATCTAAGAAGAAATGTGCATACCCTAATTTTAAATTTTTACTCCTAAAAAAAATATTGTGAACGATCATCTGAGCCTTCAGTGAGTCCCCCCTTCTTCTTGTGGGTCTCTCGCCTCCGTGTTGATGGTGCTGACTGACCAGGGTGGTGGCTGGTGAAGGTTGGGGCAGCTGCAGCAATTTCTGAAAATAAAAGAGCACTGAAGTTTGGTGCACAATTTTCTCTTCCTTACACAAATGATTTCAATGTAGCACATGATGCTGGATAGCATTTTGCCCACAATCGAACTTCTTTCAAAACTGGAGTCAGTTCTCTCAAACCCTGCCACTGCTTTATTAGCTCAGTTTATGTAGTAGCGTAAATTCTTTGCTGTCATTTCAACAATGCTTGTAGCATCTGCACTAGGAGTAGGCTCTGTTTCAAGAAACCACATCCTTTCAAGTACTGTCATGAGATTATAGCCATTCAGTCCCAGCTTTAGGCTCCACTCCTGATGGTAGTTCTTCTGCTGTTTCTACCATCCCCACAGTTATTTCTTCCACTGAAGTCTTGAACCCCTCAAAGTCATCCATGAAGATTGGAATCCACTTCTTCCAGATTTTTGCTAATGTTGTTTTATATTATATATATATATATATAATATACATAATATATATAACATACATAATATATATATTATATACATACATAATATATATATTATATACATAATATATATATTATACACATAATATATATAATATACATAATATTTATATATCATATACATAATATATATATTATGTATATAATATATATATAAATATAAAATTTATATATAATGTATATATACTATTTTATATAATATATATATTTTATTAAATCATAGCTGTGTACAATAATGCAATCATGAGGTACAATGTGCTGGTTCCATATACAGTCTGAAATATTTTCATCAAACTGGTTAACATAGTCTTCATGGCATTTTCTTAATTATTGTGTTCAAATCCTTATACTCTACACTTAGTAAACTTCACCTGCACCCTTCCAAGATGCACCGTAGGTGTGGACCCACCAATCACCCTCCCTATACCCTACCTCGCCCCCCTCCCTCTCCCTTGCTCCTTTCCCCATATTCTTGTACTGAGATTGGATTGTAGCCTTCTTATAAAAGCTATAAATTAGTTTCATATTAGGGCTGAGTACATTGAGTACTTTTTCTTCCATTCTTTGGATACCTTGCTATGAAGAATATTTTCCAGCTCCATCCATGTAAACATGAAGGAGGTAAAGTCTCCATCTTTCTTTATGGCTGCATAATATTCCATGGTGTACAAATACCATCATTTATTAATCCATTCATGAGTTGATGGGCACTTGGGTTTTTTCCATGACTTAGCATTATGAATTGGGCTGCAATAAACATTTTGGTACAAATATCTTTGTTGTAGTGCGATTTTTGGTCTTCTGGATATATACCTAGAAGAGGAATTATAGGATCGAATGGCAAGTCTATTTTTAGATCTCTAAGTATTCTCCAAACATCCTTCCAAAAGGGCCGTATTAGTTTGCATTCCCACCAGCAGTGCAGAAGTGTGCCCTTTCCTCCACATCCGCGCCAACATCTCTGGTTTTGGGATTTTGCGATGTAGGCTAATTTTACTGGAGTTAGATGACATCTCAAAGTAGTTTTGCTTTGCATTTCCCTGATGGTTAAGGATGATGAACATTTTTTCATGTGTCTGTAGGCCGTGCGCCTGTCTTCTTCAGAGAAGTTTCTCTTCAAGTCCCTTGCTCAGCCTGAGATGGGATTGCTTGCTCTTTTCTTGCTAATACGTTTGAGTTCACTGTGGATTCTGGTTATTAAACCTTTGTCAGAGACTTACCCTACAAATATCTTCTCCCATTCTGAGGGCTGTCTGTTTGCTCTACTTACTGTGTTCTTGGCTGTGCAGAAACTTTTTAGTTTCATCAGGTCCCAGTAGTGCATTTTTGATGCAGCTTCAATTGCCTAGGGCATCCTCCTCAAAAAATATTTGCCCAGGCCGATTCCTTCAAGAGTTTTCCCTGTGCTTTCTTGTAGTATTTTTATAGTTTCATGTCATAAGTTTAAATCTTTAATCCAGTTGATAGTCTATCTTAGTTAAAGGTGAAAGATGTGGGTCCAGTTTCAGTCTTCTACAGGTCGCCAGCCAGTTCACCCAGCACCATTTGTTAAATAGGGAATCTTGTCCACATTGAATGTTTTTAATTGGCTTGTCAAATATCAAATAATGGTAAGTAACTGGGTTTATTTCTTGGTTCTCTATTCTATTCCAGACATCTACCTCTCTGTTTTTGTGCCAGTACCATGCTGTTTTGATCACTATTGATTTATAGTATTGTCTGCGGTCTGGTAGCATAATTTCTCCTGCTTCGTTTTTATTTCTGAGTAATGTTTTGGCTATTAAAGTATTTTTCTGATTTCATATAAAACTATGTATTTTTTTCCAAGATCTTTAAAGTATGACAATGGAGCTTTAATAGGGATTGCATTAAAATTGTATATTGCTTTGGGTAGTATAGACATTTTGACAATGTTGATTTTTCCCAGCCACGAGCATGGTATGTTTTATAATTTGTTAAAATTTTCAGCTATTTCTTTTTTTAGAGGTTCATAGTTCTCTTTATAGAGATATTTTACATTCTTTGTCAGATAAACTCTCAAATATTTCATCTTCTTTGGCACTACTGTGAATGGAATACAGTCCTTGATTGTTTTTTCAGCTTGGCTATTGTTGGTATACATAAAGGCTACAGAGTTATGGGAGCTTATTTTGTATCCTGAGACACTGCTATATTCCTTGATCACTTCTAAGAGTTTTGTAGTAGAATCCCTGGTGTTTTCTAAATATACAATCATATCATCTGTGAAGAGTGAAAGTTTGATCTCTTCTGACCCTATATGGATACCCTTGATTGCCCTTTTACCTCTAATTGCGATGGCTAAAACTTCCATTACAATGTTAAAGAGCAATGGAGACATTGGGCAACCTTGCATGGTTCCTGATCTGAGTGGAAATGGTTTCAATTTAACTCCATTCAATACAATATTGGCTGTAGGTTTGTTGTAGATGGTCTCTATTAGTTTAAGAAATATCCCTTTTATACCCATTTTCTTAAGTGTTCTGATCATGCAGGGATGCTGGATATTATCAAAAGCTTTTCCCTGCATCAATTGACAGGCTCATAATGGTCATTGTTTTTTAATTTATTTATGTGATGAATTATATTTATAGATTTACATATATTGAACCAGCCTTGAGAACCTGGAAAAAAAACCCATTTGGTCGTGGTGTATAATTTGTTTGATGTGTTGCTGGATTCTGTTTGCTAGGATCTTGTTGAATATTTTTGCATCAATATTCATTAATGATATTGGTCTATAATTTTCTTTTCTTGTTGGGTCTTTTCCTGGTTTGGCTATCAAGGTGTTGTTTGCTTTGTAGAATGTGTTGGGTAGTATTCTTTCTTTTTCTATATTTTCAAAAAGTTTGAGTTATATAGGTACTAGTTTCTCTTTAAAAGTTAGGTAGAAATCTGATGTGAAGGCATCTGGACCTGGGCTCTTCTTTTTAGGAAAATTTTGTATAGTTGATGATATTTCAGAACTTAATATGGTATGGTTCAACATTTCCACCTCATTCTGGCTAAGTCTTGGGAGGTAGCGTGCTTCCAAATATTCTTCAGTTTCCTTCAGGTTTTTGTATTTCTGAGAATAAAGTTTCTTGTAGCATTCATTAAGGATTTTTTTAATTTCTGAGGAGTCTGTTGTTATTTCATATTACCATTTCTGATTGATGAAATTAGAGATTTTACTCTTTTTTTCTGGTTAGGTTAGCTAAAGGTTTATCTATTTTATTGACCTTCAAAAAAAAAAAACAACTTTTTGATTTATTAATCTGTTGTATAATTCTTTTGTTTTCAATTTCATTTAATTCTGCTCTAATTTTGGTTATTTCTTTTCTTCTGCTGGGTTTGGGATTGAAATGTTCTTCCTTTTCCAATTGCTTAAGATGTTCCATTAAGTTGTTAACTTCCTCTCTTTCTGTTCTCTTGAGGAAGGCTTGCAGTGCTATAAATTTTCCTCTTAGGACTGCCTTTGCAGTATCCCAGAGGTTCTGACAATTTATGTTTTCATTGTTGTTTTGTTCCAAAAAATTGTTTATTTCCTTCTTAATCTCGTCTATGACTCAGCTATCATTCAGCATGAGATTATTCAGTTTCCATGTTTTTGTATGAGTATTCAGGTTCTTGTTGTTACTTAGTTCCACTTTTATTCCATGATCGTCTGAGAAGATGCAAGGAATAATTTCTATTCTTTCAAAATTGCTGAGATTTGTGACCTAACAAATGTGATCTAAGATGTGATCAATTTTGGAGTATGTTCCATGAGCTGATGATAAAAATGTGTATTTAGTTTTGTTAGGTAAAATGTTCTGCAAATATATGTTAAATCCGATTGTTGAATGGTTAAGTTTAAATCTAAAATTTCTTTGTTTAGATTCTTTTTGGAGGATGTATCCAATACTGCTAAAGGGGTGTTAAAATCTCTGACTACTATGGACCTGGAGGAAATCAAGTTGCTCATGTCCGTTAGAGTTTCTCTTATAACTAGAGGTGCATTTTTGTTGGGTGCATTTATATTAATAATTGAAATCTCATCATATTGAGTCTTGCCCTTATCAAATATGTAGTGACCCTCCTTATCTTTTCTTACTTTTGTTGGTTTAAACCCTATTGTATCTGCAAATAAAATTGCAACACCTGCTTTTTTCTGTTTTCCATTTTCCTGGAATATAGATGATTATCCATTCACCCTGAGTCTATATTTATATTTTAAGGTAAAATGAGATTCTTGTATGCAGCAGATATCTGGTCTGAGTTTTTGTATCCAGTCAGCCAGCCTGTGCTTCATTAGAGGACAATTTAATACGTTCACATTAATTGAGAATAGTGATAGGCCTGGTATAATTTTGGATATCGAGTTTTTCGAAAGACCAGTGGACATTTTTAATCTCTTTTCCACTGTGGAATTTGGAATTTGAGCAAAAGTTTCAGAGTGAGTTTACTTTTGTGGTGGAGAGTTGAGCTGGCCATTATGGAGAATAAGTCTGAGGATATCCTGGAGAGCTGTTTTAGTTATGGCAAATTTCTTCAACATATGAATGTCATTAAAGTATTAATATTTCATTTCTCCATCATAAATGAAACTCAGTTTAGCTGGGTATAGGATCCTGGGTTGAAAGTTATTTTGTTTTAGGAGATTAAAAGTCAATGACCACCCTCTTCTAGCTTAAAAGGTTTCAGCAGAGAGATCAGCAGTCATTGTAATATTCTTCCCCTTGTAGGTTATGGTTTTATTACATTTGGCTGCTTTCAGGATTTTCTCCTTCATATTAACTTTAGTAAAGTTAATTATGATGTGTCTAGGGAATGTCTTATTCGGGTTGAGTTGTGCTGAGGTTCTGAAACTGTCAGCTATCTGGATTTCAGGATCTCTTGGCATGTCTGGAAAGTTCTCTTTCATAATCTCATGAAGAAAAGCCTCTGTGCCTTGTGAAGCTACTTCATCAACTTCAGGAATCCCTATAAGTTGAATATTGGTGTTCTTTGAGTTATACCAGAGCTCTCTGAGAGAATGATCTATTTTTGCTGTCCATTTCTCTTCCTTTTTGAATGTTTGAGATTGTTCAAATGCTTTGTCTTCAATGTCAAAAATCCTTTCTTTTCCCTGTTCCATTCTGTTACTAAGGGATTCTACTATATTTCTCATATCATGTAAGACTACAACTTCTTTTCTCAATGTGTCTAAATATTTGGTGATTTTGTCTTTGAATTCATTGAATTCTTGAGACATCTGAGTTAATCCTACAATTTCTTTCTCCATCTTTATTTCCATTCTGTTGATCTTTTTTGCAATCCAAATTCTAAATTTGATTTCAGACATCTCAGATACCTGTTTGTAAATGGGATCCTCTGGATTGGCTGTTGTGTCATTCCTTGAGGGAGTTAAACTGTTTTGTTTATTCATGTTACCAGAGTTTTTCCGATGATTCCACCCCATGATTGTTTTTCAGTGTTTAGCTAGATGAGCAGGTAAGGGGAAATTGGACTGGAAACGTCTATGGTTGTGGTTCACCCGACCTTCACCTTGGAACTGGGACTGGTGACTGCAGCTTTTCCTGTACAATTTTCCAAAGGACCAATACTGTACAATACTACAGTCTGTGACACTATAGGCCTGCTTTGTGTAGTGGGAGTAGTTGGCTCTGTCTTGTATTTATCTGATCTCTGCCCAATCCTAGGTTATAGTCTCAGCTTTGGTGTAATACAAGTGGCTAGGACATCCCTTCCCCCACCAGTAATATCTGGAAGAGTACAATCAAACCTTCCCTCTACAGTAAAATCAGGGTCCCACCTTGGAGGGTCCTCAGGTAATTTGTGCAGTTCAAGAGTTCCAAACCAATTGTCCCAGACAGCCCCCACTCTCTAGCTAGAGAGTTCAAGAGGACTCCATCAACTAGATGGTAGGGGCCTATTGGCAGCTCAAGTGTGATTTGAGCACTTATGGTGCTCTGAGGGGTTAGAGAGGCCCATCCAGTAGGATGTTTAGAGCCAGGGGGTTGATGCCTCTTCCCCTACCTTGGTCATCCTTCACCACCAGACTTTGGTCACCCCAGTCTCTAGTATTCACACTGGCAGTATCTGTTAACCCAGTCTCTGTGGTCCTGTTCTGTCCAATAAGCAAATGTACCAGTGCTATGTGCCTGCCAGAGTCAAAGTGAGGTCATTGCCTCCTCCTCATGGTTACCACAGTCTACCACCATCCAGCAGGGGAAGGTGAGGTCTGCCTGCCTCAGTTCCTCAATGGCAGGTGAAGAAAGTTCCACCTGAGCTCAGTCCAACCTTAAGATATCCAGACAGCAAAAGAATTTCTCCCCCAGCCAATGCACCTTTGTTGACGCTGTTCTGGCATTCTGGAATCCCTATGGGGCTAAGTCTTGTTCCCTTTGGCAGGCCACAGAGTTGGGGAGATGACTCTCCAGAGTTAGACCCCAGCAGGATTACTCTACTAATGCTGAAGTTGGGTGGGAGGTGCCTCCTTTTGGGTTCATGCACCTCAGCAGTTTCCAAGCCTCCACCTACAGTATAGGAACCCAAGCCTCTGTCTGCTGCTGAGATACTCTTTTTTTGAGCCAGGTCAGTCACCTTTCCCTCTATGTCTTTCTGTGCAGTTACTGGATTCACAGGTAAAACACGGCTGTACTGTCACTGTCTATGCAATGCCCAATCCTAGCCAAGAAATGCAGACATCTGGATTCTGGAGGAGTTGGACTTTTATACTGCCAGGCTGGGGGTTGGGGGTGGTGGGTAGACAGAAGGATCCAGGTGGCAAAGAAATATTTGTTCAATTTTCCTGTTGGACAAGGAAATTCATAGACTTACCACAGGAGCTCTTTTGAGAAGGAGTTCCAACTTTCAGCAATTCCCTTTGGTGGGGTGAGGAAGGAGAGCCTCAGTTTATCACTCACCAGTGGATATCCCACAGAAAGCAAGCAACTCTTTTAGGGGAGGGGATAGCCACACAACCTCTTTGGGATGAGATCTGTACCTGAAAATAGTTTCTTTGGAGTCAAAGCTTGCCTCAGCAGGGAAGACGAGCAATTATCTATCTCATCTCTCAGCTTGGCTCCACTCCTTCAGCTTTGTTGGGTTCTTTCTGGTTGTTATCTCTCCCTCCTGATTTTGCCCAGATCCATCAGAACAATCATTATCTATGGCAGCTGTAGCTTTATAAAATGTGTGTCTCCAATAATAAGACCTGAAAATCAAAGTAACTATTTCAATGGCTGTTGAATAAGCCGGTATGGAAATGACATCACCTCCTGCACATCTTCATCTCTATGGTGAGCAGGGGCCTTGTGCATGAGAAATAATATTTTGAAAGAAAACTTCTTTTCTGAGCAGTGAGTCTTAACAGTGGGCTTCAAATATACTATAAACAGATGTAGTGTCATCGGTCTGAGTTGTTTTATTTATAGAACACAGGAAAAGTAGATTCAGCATAATTCTTAACAGCTCTTGGATTGTTAGAATGGTGAGTA
Source organism: Loris lydekkerianus (assembly GCA_963574355.1). Classification (NCBI taxonomy): domain Eukaryota; kingdom Metazoa; phylum Chordata; class Mammalia; order Primates; family Lorisidae; genus Loris; species Loris lydekkerianus. Next base: position 45,865 of record CAUYPK010120764.1, read on the forward strand.
CTGACTTCAAGTTAAATTCACTAGTTCCCTCAGCCCCTAACACAGGAGTCACCATGACTATTGAAGCTCTAAAGCCATGGAATCAACTTCTCTCTAGCTATGAAAGTCCCAGATGGCATCTTCTTCCAATAGAAGACTGTCTTTCTACATTGAAAATCTTTATTCAGTTCTCCATGTCAGTAATGAGGCTTTCTTATTATCCATGTGTTCACTGGTGGGGATTTTCAATCTCCTTTAAGAACTCTTCCTTTGCATTCACAATTGACTAACTGTTTGGCACAAGAGATCAAGCATTTGACCTGTCTCAACTTTGGGCATTCCTTGCTCACTAAGCCTAATCATTCCTAACTTCTCTTTTCCTTTTTTTAAATTTATTTTTATTTTAAATTAATATAAAGGTACAAAATTTTATGTTGCATTGTTCTCACTTCCAAGCTAAACGTTAGCCATAAGAAAAGATGGGGACTTTACATCTTTTATGCTTACCTGGATGGAGTTGAAACTCATTTCTAACTTTTGATTTAAAGTGTGAGATATACAACTCTTCCTTTCATTTGAACACTTAGAAGTCATTGTTTAGTTGCTAATTGACCTAATTTAAATATTGCCATTTCTCAAGAAATAGGGAGTTCTGAGAAGAGGGAGGGACATGAGGGCAGCAGTGGATCAGCAGAGAGTCAGAACACACATCATCAAGTCTGTTCACCATCATACAGAGGAGCAGGTCCTGAAGCCCAGAAACAATCACCATAGTAACATCACCAACTGAGCAGAGTTCACCAGCGCAGACACAATCATAATGAAGAAGTCTGAAATATGCAAATTAACATAATGTGACTCACAGGTAAAGGGAGCACATACTGTTGGGAAAAGGGCACCAATCATCCTGCTAGAGGCAGAGTTTCCTTCATTGTGTAAAATTCACAGTATCTGCAAAGCACAAGGAGGTACCGAGTGAGGAAGTGAACCCCCCTGTTCCCCACTCACCATGAGCACCAAGAGCAGGAACATTCTCAGTGCCACAGAAGACTCAGTCTGCTGAGTTCCATGAACTTCCCAGCTCAAAGACCCTTAGAAATACGTTTTATAATCTAATTGTTTTTTGTAATTTATCTTTGTAAATTGTTAAAGTAAATACATTCTAAATACACACAAAGAGGCTCAGTGCCTATAACTCAGTGGTTAGGGCACTGGCCACATGCACTGGGGCTGGTAGGTTTGAACCCAGCCTGGGCTTGCTAAACAACAACAACAAAATCACTGGGTATTGTGGCAGGTGCCTGCAGTCCCAGCCACTTGGGAATCTGAGGCAAGAGAATGGCTTAGGCCCAAGAGTTTGAGGTTGCTATGACCTATGACGCCATAGACTCTACTGAGGGCGATATAGTGGGACTCTGTCTCAAAAATAAATAAATAATAAAATAAAATAAAACAAACACAAACAAAGATATGCAGATAACAGCTGAAGAGTAAGGAAGAGTTCCCCGTGTCCATGGGAAGATTTTACTTGATGTGTGCATGTGTGTACGTATCCTTCCTAGATGATCACTTCCCTACCCTGAACACCTCCTTACACTGACCTAATTTTCACAGTCCAGACCTGTAACACATGTATGTATCAATATAGTAGACCTAGTTCCCTACATTGCCCCCTTCTGTGTGTTAACGAGTTTGTTTCAGCCCCTTGAGTGGTCAGCATACAGAGGTTCTACTATATTTTAAATGACAAAGTATGTATAAATTACTCAGAATTAAATCTTGTGTGTGTGCATGTGCGTGTGTATGTGTATATCTCATGTATATCATGATTCCTCCCCCTGCCATGGTATTTTGGAATATTCAGTATTCCAAAATGAGAGTGTTCAATTTTATTCTTTGCTTAAAATTAACTATGGCAATAGCATGTTGTTAAGTAAACAATGACAGAGGATAACATTATGATCTAAATTATAGAGTAGAAGTTAAATACATCTCAGAGTGGAAGTCATGTTCTCATAAATGCTTGGTTAAGGAAAGTGGCAGGCGTATCTGACTATATGCCATTCTGGCCTTTTTGAGTTTCACTAGTTGAAGGGAATGATTTATCGCGCTTTACATGTTTGGTTAAATTGCTATATATTACAGCGTGTCGACTCTGTCAGCAAGAATAATACATGTTAAGCAGATGTAATTCTGTAGCAGAGTGCCAAGATTAGGCCTTCCTCATGGTATAAATTATTCTTTTTCTATACAGAAGACACAGGAGAATTTTTGCCTTGGGCTACCAAATGATTTACTCATTTATTTATTTAATTTACACTGAAATCTGCTGGAGTCTCTTTTATAAACAAAGAGATCTCATTTCACTGACTCACTCTGGCCATCTATTTTCTGAGAATTAGAATATAACAAATATACTCAGTATGAAAATCCCACAAACTGGAGTTTTCCTTTACCTACCCCTAGATCTAATAAAACTCTCAAAATATCTGAGCATGAGCGTCAGCTTTATTTTTTCTTGATAATTCGCAGTTCATAAACATTCTTCGGAAAGGAAATGTTTCCAGTGGTAGAAATGTGGGTGAATTAATTCCTGTTATGTTGCATATATCTAGTAACTTTTTTTTTTTAACTGAGGCACTGAAAGAGAAAGTGCCAGAAGGAATTGTGCAATAAACATCTCTAAAAATGTTACATGTTTGGAGCAGAATGGCTGAGCACAGTGTCCCCTGGAACACCAGCAATCATGCTCTGCAGAGGGGTACTGAAGGCTCCTTGATAAGGGCTGCTGAGAGCCTGAGTCCCACCTCCAAGGGAGACGGTAGGAGTTTCCTAACTCTTGGCTTTTGCGTACTGCGATGGGCTTAGCCAAGACCCCTGGAGAGTTTAAATGGTTTTTCTGGACTTTGGGGACACAGTGGGCTGTGTCTGAATCAAGCCTGTAAATTTTATGAATCTGGACATAAGTAGTGGCGGGCAAGCTGAGCCTAGGTGTCAGGAGTTTGTTAAAAAATGGGTGAGTGTCCCACATGGACCCCGTGTAAGTGCCATCCCGGCTGTGCAGGGTCATCTTGCTATGGCCTGTCCTGAGTGTAGACCAGCCCTGAGAAGAGGAGAAGCTGTGGTCGCAGGAAACGGAGACGCTGGTGACCACAAAATGAAGGCTCTTCGTCATGGAGGTAAACGGGGCTTCGAAATCCTCAGTGTTCACAAGATCCTGACACTGGCAGAGGCCAGGCCAAGGGGCCTGAAGTTCTTTAATAGCAAGGCCACTTAGTCAGGACTTGTCTTTCCCAGACACTCTCCCAGCAGCAGAGTCAGACGGTGGTCGAGGGTGGAGGCTGGAGGAAGGTGAGGGTCTGGGCCACAGCCCTCCCAGAGGGCCAACTGGGCAAGGGGGGGGCTGAACCCGCTGACCAGCGAACTGGCATCTGCTTCCCCGTTTCTGAATCAAGTCTCAGTTTTGTTGTTTACAAAGATTCTCACCTTGTGAATTGCCTGAGAATGATCAAAAAATTCATGGGTCTGCCAGAACTTTCCTTCAGGGACAAGGTGGAGACTCCTCCACTGAACCATCTTCAAAGGAGGGCACAGAATGGGGGTATATGGCCCTCTGTGCCCTTCCCTACTCAGCATCCCTGCTCGGCTACGCCTTTTCCCGTGCATCTTCTCATCCTAGCCCAACATGTGGCAATAAAAGTCACTGAACAGTTTACATTTGTTGGACAAATAACTCAAGAGTAAAAACTCCTGTGTTCAAATTAGTGTGTGTTAGTAGTGTGTGGTGTGTGTGTGTGGTTGTGGCTGCATGTGGTGTGTGTGTGTGTGTGTGTGGTATGTGGTGTGGGTGGAGTGTGGTGTGGTGTGGGTGGTATATGTGCTCGGGTTGTGTATGCGGTGTGTGTACTGTGTGTGTGATGTGTCTGTTCCATGTGTGTGGTCTGTGTGGTGTGTGTGTGTACTGTATGTGTCTGTTTCACATGTTTGCTGTGTGGGGGGTGTGTTATATGTGTATACTGTGTTTGTGTAGTTGTGTATGTGGTGCCTGCTCTGTGGTGCATGGTGTGTGTGGGATGTGCTATATGCTTGCTGTGTCCTTTATATGTGTGTGTGTGTGTGTGTGTGTTTGATATGCAGTGCATGGTGTGTGCTGTGTGTGCATGGTGTGTGTGGAGTGTGTGCTTTTGTGGTGCGTGCTGTGATTGTAGTGTGTGCTCCATGTGTTTCTGTGGTTTTCTGTGGTGCATGTTGTGATTGCAGTGTGTGCTCCGTGTATTTATGTATTGTGTACTCTTTGTGTGGGGTGTGTTCTGTGTGTTTCTGTGGTGCGTATTGTGATTGGAGTGTGTGCTCCGTGTGTTTCTTTGGTGTGTGCTCTGTGTGTGGAATGTGTGCTCCATGTGTTTCTGTGGTGCGTGTTGTGATTGGAGTGTGTACTCCGTGTGTTTCTTTAGTGTGTGCTCTGTGTGGGGTGTGTGCTCCGTGTTTTTTTGTTGTGTGTTCTGTTTGTGTTGTGTGTGGTCTGTGTGTTTCTGTGGTGTGTGCTGTTATTGGTGTGTGTGCTCCTTGTGTTTCTTTGGTGTGTGCTCCATGTGAGGTGTGTGCTCCATGTGTGCTCCATGTGTTTCTGTGGTGTGCGTTCCGTGTGGGGTGTGTGCTCCCTGTATTTCTGTGGTGTGTGCTCCATGTGGGGTGTGTGCTCCATGTGTTTCTGTGGTGTGTGCTCTGTGTGGGGTGTGTGCTCCGTGTATTTCTGTGGTGTGTGCTCCGTGTGTTTCTGTGGTGTGTGCTCTGTGTGTGGAATGTTTGCTTCGTGTATTTCTGTGGTGTGTGCTCCATGTGTTTCTGTGGTGTGTGCTCTGTGTGAAGTGTGCGCTCTGTGTGTTTCTGTGGTGTGTGCTCTGTGTGGAGTGTTTGCTCCGTGTGTTTCTGTGGGGTGTGCTCCTTGTGGAGTGTGTACTCCGGGTTTCCCAGTGGTCATCTCTTGCCCGAGAGTCCAGCATGCCGTCATTTCACGGCTCTTCCTGCCACTCTACATCACGTTTCCTCACTCCCTAATCTTTCCTGGAGTGAATGCAGAAAGTAAGAAATGTCTGCTCTTTTTTTCCCCTCCGAGCTTGGGCTGTCTGCGTCCAGCCCCGCAGTGATTCTCTGATTGCAGATGACGCCAGAGCTGCAGCCACTGTGGCCCAGAGCCCGCCCTGAGACGCAGTGTCTTCAACCTCCCAGCGCCCATAAAGGACACTTAATGCAGAATAACTGATATTCACAAACACCTTCTTGCTACTGTTTGTATTTATTCATTTGTAATTTCAGATTATGATTGTATTCACATGTATTTGTTACTTCATTCACTTTAATCCTTCCTCAAACAGATACTGAACATCTGCTATGGATGCCGCTACCACTCTGATGAGCAGGCAGCATGAACAGGACCTCAGAGATGCACAGGTGCTCAAAGATGACCTCACAGAGTACTGGCGCTCAGAGATGACCTCACAGACCCAAAGGCACTCAGAGATGACCTCACAGACCCACAGGCACTCAGAGATGACCTCACAGAGTACTGGTGCTCAGAGATGACCTCACAGACCCACAGGCACTCAGAGATGACCTCACAGACCCACAGGCACTCAGAGATGACCTCACAGAGTACTGGTGCTCAGAGATGACCTCACAGACCCACAGGCACTCAGAGATGACCTCACAGAGTACTGGTGCTCAGAGATGACCTCACAGACCCACAGGCACTCAGAGATGACCTCACAGAGTACAGGCACTCAGTGATGCCTGGATGAGAACCACTGGCCAATCAGAAAGTGTGACTCATCTCACTGTCCCATGAATAATACTGCACTTGTCTTAAGTGAAGGAAAAGAAAATACATGGGTGTGTTAGTGTCTGCCCCTTCTAGAAAGTATCTTTTATAATTTTCATCCTGCCAATTTCCATCCTCTAAAATGCTTTAGTTGGAAATAAAACTATATACATGAAACAATCTCATTGGGTTGTAAAGGAGGAGGCATGTGGAGTAGCAGGCTCTCCTCAACTCAAGTTCCTATTTAAATTAGGATCAGATTCGGTGCCAGAGTAAGGTGATGTCGACTGGAAAAGCCTTCACGTCCACCCATGCTGTTCACCCTGGCCACCCCACCTGCATCCCTGCTGGTCCCACCCTCAGGCCCGGATTCAGGAGGCGCCGTAGTAGGCTCAGCTCCAGTCCCAGGGCCGTGCAGTCCCCCACTGCCCATGCCGGGGCCCTGGGGTGAATCTCAGCAGAGAGGGCACAGGCTGAGGTCCTGGGATCCTAGGGTCAGAGCAATGCCTTCCCCAAAGTTGCCAGATGTTGATTCACTTCATGTTACCCAACATAATCCACCCCAGATTACAAAATAGCCATTTGTTTGAGATTTCACTTTTTCACCATCATCTGGTGCAATGTAGCTACAGTTAACATAGTTATTATGAATTACCAATATCAAAGGTAGTGCTTAAGGGATAATGAAGAATAAATCAGTCAGAAAAGACAGAGCCCCTTTTCCCTCCAGAGCATGACAAGTTCATCTGTGTCATCAATTTATAACTGGGCATGTCTTCAGATGGATCTTATCCTGCTGGTTTTAAAAGACCCTCATCTTTTTGGCGCTGCTACGGAGGGAAATCATTCCATTTTAGATCTCAGTCCTGTCATTCCTGTAGCTGCTGTGATCGTCTCTTCATAACCAAACTAACTTCCTTCTGAGTCCAGTGAACTCAGCGTTCTCTGGGTCAAGCTGTACGCCTGCCCTTCTTTTTTTTATTTTTCTTTTAATTTTTAAAATATTTATTAATTTTTTTTAAATTATTAAATCATAGCTGTGTACATTAATATGATCATGGGGCACCATACACTTGGTTCATAGACCGTTTGACACATTTTCGTCACACTAGTTAACATAGCCTTCCAGTCATTTTGCTAAGACATTTATAATCCACATTTGCCAAGTTTTACATATACCCTTGTAAGATGCACCACAGGTGTAATCCCATCAATCCCCCTCCCTCTACCCCCCTCCCCCCTCCCTCCCCTTCCTTTCCCCCTTCCCCCTATTCTTAGGTTATAACTGGGTAATAGCTTTCATGTGAAAGTCCTAAATTAGTTTCATAGTAGGGGTGAGTACATTGGGTACTTTTTCTTCCATTCTTGAGACACTTTATTGGGAAGAATATGTTCCAGCTCCATCCATGTAAACATGAAAGAGGTAAAGGGTGGTGCCTGTGGCTCAAAGGAGTAGGGCACCAGCCCCAAATACAAGAGGTGGTGGGTTCAAAACTGGCCCTGGCCAAAAACTGCCCTTCTCCCCACGTCTGGTGCTGGGGAGGTGATGGCTGCGATGGTAACCTGGAGTTAACTGCTTCCCAGCTTTGCTTTACCTGTCAGCCAGGGCCAAGTGAGCCATCAGGACTGCAGGACAGACAATGAGCCTGGGTGATAATTTAAACATCATGAATCCACTGAGGGGCTTGCTTTTAGTTCTCTGCATAGTCAATTAGCTAGCTAGGAACTCAGAAACAGATGCCCAGAAATGTCTCAAAAATCTGATAAACTTTGTGAGCTCCTCATGGACAAGACCTCTTCTAGAATAATTTGTATCTGGTACTGAACTTGTAAATTATTCATCTTTTGATTAATATGCCAAATACGGATTGGCTGTTAGAAAGGTATAAATATCTTTCATTGCCTAAAGTAATTAGAATAAGTAATTATTTAAACATTATGATTCTGATGTTAAATGATTACTATGAAAGAAAAAAGGGAAGAAGATATAAAAATATTCTCGATACAATTTCAACTGTTGAATCTAATGGCACCATATTCTGTCGTTTGTATGAATCTATCCACATGCTTCGGAAGACTTGAATTTCTGTTTCCTTTTGGAGGACTTGTTTAGTTTTCATTTCACTGTAAATCTATTACAAAACTATGGTTTTGCTCTTCTTAAGCCTCTTTTTAAAGAGAAAATAAAAAATGTATCAACTTTTTTTTTTTCTGCAGTTTTTGGCCGGGGCCGGGTTTGAACCTGCCACCTCCAGCATATGGAGCCAGCACCCTACTCCTTTGAGCCACAGGTGCTGCGCCACCCCTTTGCAATTAATTTTTAAATCACTGGTACTACAAGCATACTGCCACGTGCTAGAGATGGCTCGTTCACCAGAGCTTGGAGTGATTGTACCATTTGCAAATATTCTGGGGAGGGGGAGGTCACAGAGATCACCAAGGTATACAGTCTTGCTCATTCCTTTCAACAATAATGTCCCAGTTTTAGATGATACAACTTTATTTGTTTAAAAAATCTTTGGTACACACTCTGTAACATGTACATGTTTATTCCTGAAATAAATATGTGCATTGTTATTATTATGAGCTTATATTTTAAAATCAATTTTTGTATGAGTGCCCAAGGATTAACATTTCCAACTTTACACTTTGTTGAATTCATAGGAAAATTTCAAAGTCCATGTCTTTTGACCTCCGGATCTGAATCACTAAAGCTTACTCTTAGTTTTATTTATATCTTGAAGATAGAGTCCTAGGTTTTAGTTACCCATTTATTCATTCATCAATATATCATTTGCATATTTATTTATAAATTAAATAAACAAAGGCAAATATATGTTTTGGGTGAGGTTTGTAAGGAGCATTTCTTCCTGTAAGTCTGTAACTTAAATACCCTTTCTGATCACTTTGATTTTCAGGTTCTTGTCTGTACGAGGTGTGGAGGAAATGTGAGTTCTGCCAAGTTCTTACTGACGATTTTGTAACATTTTTGTGTGTGTGTGATTTATGGCTTCTACATGAACATTTCTGAGCCATGTGTGCATTTCCTTGTGCTGCTTAATTAAAACAAAAAGACATATTCTGTTAATCCTATTAACCAGGCCCTCAGCCATGTGCACTGGAGGGCACAGGGCCATGGAGGTGTGTGTGCACTCCTTTGAGTCATAAATTTCATGCCCTAGATTTAGATAATCCAATGTATCCCACTTAACATTTTCTTCCTGTAACACAGGTGGTCATTTTATGTACCTCAAAAGCAGGTGCAGGAAGATTTAAAAACCAAACCTCAAGTGCAGACACATGCTCCTTCCTTCCATTAAGAGGGAAGTCATTGCATCTTCTGACACCTCCTGGTCTTTTTGGTCTCTCGTGCACCACCCCTGCTTCACTTTTATGTAATAGCAGCTAATGTGTCGAGCTTGCTGATAATGGGGGATCATTTTATACCCTTCTGTGATCTGGTGGCCACAGAAGGTCAGAAATTTTCTCCTGTTCATCTCGCGTCATTGTAGCCCTGGCTGTGAATCACACACTGTGACAGTTCTTAGTAAATGCCGATAAAAGAATAAACACAGACCCCCTGAGATCTAACCTTCCAGGGTGCAGACTGCACAGTGAGGTAAGCAGCCTGCAACCCCGCGGAGCTCAATGAGACTAAGATGGAGAAGAAAGGGCAGAGTTACTGGGTTCCTGTTTGGGTGCTGAGACAGGACCCAGGACTTGCTTCCAGAACCCTGAGTTGCAGTTAAGTGGTGAGGAGGCTTCTGGGCCACACATTTTTCCGACCCACTGTTAAGAGACATCTTGCAAATTCCAATGGAAGAGTCTATAAAGTGTATTTGGAGGTGGGGTAGTAACTTTTCTAGACCAGGAGAAATCTGACTATGTGCTTTGAATACTCGTTTCCCATAGTGCATATAGCTCTGAACTGTCACACAGTGGGGTCACTGGGACCCTACACACACAGTTTGAATCTCTTCCCTGTCACCCCTGACCCTGTGAAACTGACTAAGCTCCTTTTCTTCTCTACGCCTCGGCTTCCTCCTCTGTGAGTGGCACCGGGCATCAACCCGGAGGTACAGTCGTGAGCCTTGTGTGCGATGATGACTGGTAAAAGTTTGTCACATCAGGGCCACTTGTAATTTCTAGTTTCCTCAGTATCAAGTTCCCTAAATACTCATTGACTCAGATGCAAATGACCTTGGAACTATCTCACGAATTATAATTGAGCAAGAGTCGAATTATCTATTACTAAGATAATTCCATTAAGAAAAAAATTGTTTCAACGGTGTTGACAAGTTAGCCTAAGAAAACAATTTACGTGCTGAGAAGATCTGTGAATGAATGTAGTTTTTCTACAATGGAAAAATTAATAGATCATCAAGGTGGAAAATCCCACTGTAATTTCTAAGAGGTAGGAACAAAAGAGAAGCAGACGGGTGGGACCTGCTCAGACACTTTCCTGGGATACAGCCTGTATTATAGTTGGTAAAATATTATGAAAAAACTCTTCTGAATTTCTACATGTTTCAAAAAGCAAAGCCTGTGGAGTGGTTCATGAGCTAAAACGTAAAGGTCTGTGCCTCAAACACCAGGCAAGGTCTTCGGACCTAACAGGCTGCCAGGCAGAACTTACACAGGGAGCTTATCCACCTTCATACGAGCGATGGGCATTTATTAAGTAATATTGAGTGTGTCTGACTTTTCACAATTCCTCTGATGTTTTGGGCTGATGTCCTTTACCCAAGAATAGATACAGGCCTGTGAACAGGGGCCCTCCGGGTGCTCGAACTCCAAAAGGGCAAATTCTGCTTGTAAAGAGTACAGCAACAATTCAAATGGGCTCATGTAAATGCTAGGAAAGTTTTTACTGCTGGGAAAGGGGACTGAGACATTTCTTACCTAATTTAGCCCTACTCTTGGCTCTCAAAAAGTGGTCCTGGGACTGTTAACGATAACATTTCCTGGAAACTTGGGAGAAATACAAATTTTTGGACCACCATAAAACTGACTGGATCAGAAATCTCAAAGTAGCATCCAGAAATCAGTGTTGGAATGATCACCAGCTGATCTGATGCACTTTTGAATTTGAGAACCACTGATATGTGCACCTGTCACATTACTGTCCAAATCACAACTTACATCGCACAGTAGCTCTGCAGGCACCAGAGTCACAGACCCAATCTGGGTGTCCCTATGGACGCTCTGTCTTAGAATGCTGAAGGTCCGTATGTGTACAACGTAGATGTAGGTCAGGTATAGACACAGAGAAATATAAATTTACACCCCAGCAACAAATTAAATATTAACCACAGGGAACAGAAGTGAGCTTGAGGTGGGAGGGAAGAAGACTTGGCCTCGTGTGGAGCAGGACTTGAATGCAGGACGTTTGCTCCCTTCTCCTCTCTCCCCAGGCCCCTCCAGTCCTCCTTTTCTCCAACCCCTCCCCACTGATGGCTGCTTTGTCAGAGTGTATGAGACGAGGATTCAGATTAAAGAACACTAATGGTGCCTAGTCTTCCCCAACCCATGTATCCTAGCGATGAGGAAAATCAGCACCTCATAGGAGCACCTCTTACTTAGCTGAGTTTTATTAAGTCTTTGGTGCACCATGGAGGACTAGCAGGCAGATTCTCTCTTCTCTGCTCAGTGAGGGCTTTCAAGTAATGACATTCACCCAGAGAACTCCCCAAGAGCAGTGGTTACTTCTGTTTAGTCTGAATGTAGACGCCTCAATGACAGTAGATGTTAAAGGTGCCATTTCATCCTCTTCTCAGGCTCGAGGTGATTTATTCTCATAATGCCTGAAATGCTTTCTGTATCTTTGAGGAAATGAACCCTCTACATGCCGTCATCTAAAAACAAACAAAAAACCGTTACACTATTTTCCTGAAAAATAATTATAATAAAAACTATTAGTCAATTGAAACTATAAAAAGTTTGCCTAAAAAAGTATTTTATGTTAATACTTTCTCAAAAAATAAAGGAAATGATTTTTTCACCAACCTTACAAATAGAATAGTAAAGATTATTTATTCTTTCTTCCCCAGAGATTTGCATAGTGTGTGGGTCTAACAGGTGCTTCCTCAATATTTTAATTGAAAGAGTGGATGAATATGCAAAGCAATATTCATGTCCATTCATAGCCATGTCCACGTGGAAGCATCCATTCTTTGGACACATCTCAACACACTGCCATCTGAGAGAGAAGTGTCACTCACTTCCACATACTGCTAGTTGGCGTCTGCTGTGCACTTATCACAGACTGCTAAACAGATAAATGTCAATAGTGAGGATAAGGCATCAAGAATAGTGTTTGGGGTATACTGAAGAATGCCAGTGTGACATTTTTTCCCCGAGATTCAAGACATTCTTGCACTTGAACATAAATGGAAGCTGGGTTTTGAAGAGAGAGTGGAAGTAGCAAAGAATAGAGGGTGGAGGTGTTTGGGGAGCGGGGAGGGTGTGCACCTGCATCTGGGGCCAGTGAAGGCAGGCATCTGGCATCCGTCCACTGTGCCGATTGAGGAACAATGGTGGCCCAATTCCTGGAATTGACCAATAGATGCATTTCATACTACACACTGGAGGAAGGGACACAGGATTCCAGCACTTAACTGATATCACGAGTCATTTTTGTAAATGGCTCCCTGGATATTGGTATAGATGTCCTCCATGCAGCCAACTCCTGTGGGACCTGACGAGGCACTTCTCAAGGGACCCGGTCTTCTCACTCAACCAAGTTACCTTCTTTCCAGAAATAATCTGGGAGGGAACTCCCAGCACTGACCTTCCTGGGATTTTCTGTAATTGTATTAAATCCCCTATTTCTAGGAATATTTCTACTGTAGTTGCTGTTGTTAAAGAAGTGAATTTCCCTTATAAATACATAGACTTGCAAGACTTTATTGCAACATCTATGTTGAATTATTAGGTTGTAACATTGGCCAGGTTGGTGAGAAAATGCACAGATGTAAGACAGACTACAGAGACACAATCAACAGGCTCCCAAAATAGGAGGCTCAGCTTGGGAGGTAATTTGATTAGGATTGTGCTGTACAATGTCACTTGAATTGCTGCCTGGGATTATTGGCAATAAAATGTCCTTGCAGAAACACATGTTCTCATGAGGAGCATGTTCTCATACCAGGGAACAAGGGAAATTATCTTATTTCATTTGATGCTTTACCTACATGTTCTTTGGTAGAGTAGGTTCAAGAGGTTTTATAACATTTAGAATTTAGAGAGACATTTTGTCATACTCATTAAAAGGATTATACAACACAGAAAGTGTTTCTCATGAAGAGCACTAGTCGGTTACTGTATCAAAATACATCATAGGTTAGTTAACTTGTGGCCTAAATGATGTCTTCCTGTGGAAATGACAACTTGGAGAGAATGTCCCCTCCTTTTTTTTATTATGAACTTCATCTGCCTCCATCAATGTAAATACCAAGTAGACACTTTGCATCTCATTTATAAAACTGTTGGAGCTAAATTATTTTAAATTATTTTCTCTATTTTAATGAAGAATGTGTGGCACAGGAGTTGTGTAACTTTTAGAAATACCAGTTAATAAGGGGAAGAGTTATGATTCAAATACAACTGCTTCCCAAATGCTTCCTCATCTCTGTCTGGGGAGGCTTTAGCTACACTGGTGGGAAACCCAAATCCATGTCCTCAACTTCCGCACCCCTACCCTTTGTTCTCGTCTCACTCACCCTTCTTGAGTCCTGGGTCCCTTAACCACTCTGACCCCAAATTTCCCAATTTTTTTTTTTTTTTTATTGTTGAATCATAGCTGTGTACATTAGTGCAATCACCTGCACCCATTCTAAGATGCACCATAGATGTGGCCCCACCCATTACCCTCCCTCCACCAAAACGTCCCCCTTCCCTTTCCCTTCCTTGGCCCTTTCCCCATAGTCTTGTGGTATAGTTGGTTTATAGCCTTCATGTGAAGGCTATAGTTTAGCTTCATAGTAGGGCTGAGTACATTGGATACTTTTTCTTCCATTCCTGGGATACTTTGCTAAGGAGAATATGTTCCAGCTCCATCCATGTAAACATGAAAGAGGTAAAGTC
>CAUYPK010120765.1:0-21794 GCA_963574355.1 Loris lydekkerianus
TGCCCTATGCCTTTGAGCCACAGGTGCCAGCCTAAGGATTTCGATTTTTAATGCTGAATAGAATTTCATTAGATATCAACCAGATTTTCTTTATCCATTCATTCATTCTTTGATGAACACTTAGGGTGTTTCCATATCCCAAACATTGCGACTCGTGCTGCAATGACATGGGAGTATTTCACTTGATTTTTCTCTGATTAGAACGTTTCTTAGCCAGGCTGGTGGCTCACGGCTGTAATCACAGCACTCTGGGAGGCCAAGTTGCTTGAGTTTAGCAGTTTTGAGATCAGCCTGAGGAAGAGCAAGACCCCATCTCTACTAAAAAATAGAAAAACTAGCCAGGCGTTGTGGTGGGCGCCTGTAGTCCCAGCTACCAGGGAGGCCGAGGCAAGAGAATCACTTTGAGCCTAAGAGTTTGAGGTTGCTGTGAACTGTGATGGCACAGCACTCTACCAAGGGGGACAAAGTAAGACTCTGTTTCAAAAAACAAACAAAAAAGCCACTTTTTTGGGGGGGGGAGTGCCTGTGGCTCAAAGGACTGGGGCGCCAGCCCTATATGCTGGAGGTGGTGGGTTCAAACCCAGCCCCAGCCAACAACTGCAAAAAAAAAAAAAAAAAAAAAATCACTTCTCAAGCTGTGCTAGTTCATAGGTAGCAGGCAGTTTATCCATCATGTTTATGACTGAATGACTTGCTTGTAGTACATGCTTGATAAATCTTTATCTAATAAATATGTATCTTTTCCTATATTAAAAAAAAAGACAAAATACTTTAAAATGCTTGAAACTCTTTTCTCTTTCTCTAGACCCAGAAATGAACTCAGAATGTATGAGCTTTACATATTACAAGTCTTGAATTTCTGAGGTAATCTTTCACAAATGGCTCTGAGGGAGGCCTTCCTTCCTCGCTGCCCCTTTACCATCTTTTTTTTTTTTCAGTTTTGACTAGGGCTGTGTTTGAACCTACCACCTCTGGTATATGGGGTTGGTGCCCCACTCCTTTAGCCACAGGCACTGCCCCCCTTTATACGTTAATCAAGGAGACATTCCCCGCTGGAATGTCTCTCTCTGATGCGAGAAAACCACGCTCCTGCCTCTAAACACTCATGGCCTCTGTGTCCCTCAGTCAACCTTTGTCCCCCCAGACAGGAAGACCCCACCCTGTCCTGGCAGCCACAATGAGGGGTTTGTGCTGCAGTGAGCTTGAGATGATTTTCAAACCAGTGCCTTAACTATGTTTTTGGAACAAAGTGAGATATAAATAAATAATATATATTAATGACTATGGTGCTTTGTTGTCTTCAGAATATTCATAAGCTGATTTCAATCATAAAATATTTCTTCCTCCTCCCCCTTGCTGGCCCCTTCCGCTTCCCCACCTCTTCTGCCACCTTCACCAACACCATGCACCCTGCCCTGGGAAAACGTTTCCCTTTTTAGTATTCTTATGAGACACACCTTAGGGAAGGGTGGTTCTCCCAATAGAAATTTAAAGCTGCATTGATTTCCATCATCGGGCTCTTGATTTTTCTATTGCCAAATCTTTAGGCTTTTAAAAACCAACCTTTACAACCTCGTAGGTCCAGCTCCCGGTTGACCTCTCTCCATCAAGGTCTCCTCACATCACACCCTGTGCACAAACCTTGGAGAATGTTCATTTCCATCCTAGGAACAAAAAGTGTTTTTGTCCCTCCCCCTTAAAAAAAAACTACTCAAGGTAACAGCCACTACTGTTTGGCTAATTTAATTGATTAATTTCTCAGGTCAGGCACCTGTTCCTTTTCGAAGTTCTTGCCAGTGCAGAAAGAAAAACCTCACAAAACCACTGAATTCTTTTGCTATGACATAAAAAGTGTGACTGTGTGAGCACAGGGGAGGACGTTTGTGTGTAAATACAGTGGAGAGGGGGAGAAGAAGATAGATTCAAAGGAAAATAGGAAACAGTAAATGCACCCAGTGAGTGCAGTTTTACAACTGAAAAAAAAAATTTTTTTTTTTTTTTTTAGTAGCTGAGGTCTTTTAAGCTGGGATGTCAAGAAACCAGAAAGCATATGGAAAATATGCTAAACCCGGAAAGACATTGCAAATCATTTTCCTGGTTTATTTCTACCCAGATATAAACTTTTATCTCTGAAAATAAATTGTGTGTGGGCATCCTGAAAAGAGATTATTTTTCTTCCGAGAACTCGTTCAGATAAAAGAATGTGAATGGTTCCGATTTTTCAGTCTGCTTACTTTTCCTGTGATGTGTGCATCCAGACGCTCTTTAAGAGAGGAAATGGCCTTTATGCTTTTTTTTTTTTTTTTTTTTTCAGTGTGACAGGAAGTCTGCATATGTTTTGGGCTTTTTCCCTGGTGCAGACAAAGCTAGTTTTCAGCTGCCTGAAGAATTCTCTGAGCCAAGCACCCTATCACCCAGGCGTGGCCTTTGTACCCAGTAAATTCCTCTAGATTGCTCAATTCCTACACCCTGATCCTGGTGGGGTTAGCATGGCCCGGACGCTTCCTTCTGTTACTGTGGCAAAGTCTCCACATCACCTCCTTGGAACATGAGAACCCTAAAAGAATAATTTAAATACAGATGTGGTAGAAATCTTGAATTCCTTATTTTGTTCTTCAAAAGCACCATTGATTGGGCTGGGCATGGTGGGTCACGCCTATAATCCTAGCACTCTGGGAGGCTGAGGTGGGCAGATTGCTTGAGCTCACAGGTTCTTCAAGACCAGCCTGAGCTAGAATGAGACCTAGTCTCTAAACATAGCTGGGCATTGTGTTGGGCACCTGTAGTCCCAGCTACTTGGGAGGCTGAGACAAGAGAATCACTTGAGCTCAAGAGTTTGAGGTGATGCCATGGCACTCTACCAAGGGCAGCAAAGTGAGACTCTGTCTCAAAAAAACAAAAAAAGCATCATTGATTATGACAATTATCATTATGACCATCATCAAGACAACAGGGCACTTGCTTCCTGGCATCCACCACAAGGAAGGGAGCAGTGGTCACTGGCCACGGAGCCCTGTGAAGGAGCAGTCATGGGATAGGGAGTCCGGTGTGTATGCAAGGAGACACAGCCCTTGTCTACCCGTATGCATGCATTAGAAAGCAAAGATTCTGTGAGTTTACTCTGGATTGCTTTTTTTCTTTCATGACCCTTATACATATATTAGTTAGTTTGCTGGGGTGACCATAACAATGCCATGGCTCAGGCAGCACCTGTGGCTCAGTGAGTAGGGTGCTGGCCCCATATACCGAGGGTGGTGGGTTCAAACCCAGCCCCAGCCAAACTGCAAAAAAAGAAATAGCTGGGCATTGTAGCCTGTAGTCCCAGCTACTCGGGAAGTTGAGGCAAGAGAATCGCCTAAGTCCAAGAGCTGGAGGTTGCTGTGAGCTGTGATGTCAAGGCACTCTACCCAGAGTGACAAAGTAAGACTTTGTCTTTAAAACAAAAACAAAAACATTGAAAATGCCATGGCTTGGGTGGCTTAAACAATAGAAATTTATTTTTCGGGCGGCACCTATGGCTCAGTGAGTAGGGTGCTGGCCCCATATAGGGTGAGTGGGTCCAAACCCAGCCCTGGCCAAAATGCAACAAAAAAACAGTCAGGCATTGTGGCAGGCACCTGTGGTCCCAGCTACTTGGGAGGCTAAGAGAATCAGCTAAGCTCAAAAGCTGAGAGGTTGCTGTGAGCTGTGAAGCCACAGCACTCTACCGAGGGTGACAAAGTGAAACTCTGTCTCAAAAAAATAATAAATAAATAAATTTTTTTTTCCATAGTTCTGGAAGCTAGAAGGTCAAGATCAAGGTGTTGGTAGGTTTGTTTTCACCTGAGCTTTCTCTCCTTGGCTTGCAGGTAACATTTTTGTTGTGTCCTCACACGTGTGCATCCCTCCCTTGTATCTTCCTTCTAAGGACATGAGTCCTACTAATTTAGGGCTCTGCTCTGATGACTTCATGTAACCTTCCTTACCTTGCTAAGTCCTTATCTCCAAGGACAGTCATATTGGGAGTGAAGCTTCAATCTATGAATTTGGAGAGAATGTAGTTCAGTCCACAACAGGTGATGACTGAGCTATCAAGTTGTGTGACAGCGTCCACTGCACTCCAACTTAGGCAACAAAGCAAGATCCTGTTTTGTTTTGTTTTTTTTAAATCTTAAGGAAGAGAAAATATAAATATATTTATAATACTATTCATTAAGTGGAAATGGATCCTTGTAATGACCTTACTGTTTGAAGGGAGGCAGGCGTGGGAGAAAATTTGCATGGAAGTGGGCCATGCAATTCAAGCCTGTGCTGTTCAAGGGTCAACTGCTTATATATGTATATATCATAAAGGCTGCAATGTTGACAACTTCCCCCACGTTACTGGTGCACAAAGGAGCTTTGGTTTTACACATCTAAGGAAAATTGTGTCTGTGGATGGATCACAGTCATAAAAATTAGGAAAGTATTTTTAGAGATCCACGAAAAGATAATATTCAAACAAAACAAACAAACAAACAAAAAAAAAACACAAAAGAAAACAAAACACCAATCTTCCATCCAATTTTCAACTTTCAATATCAGAAAATCTGAATCTCATGCTTAATTCCCTCCTTCTCTTACCCCAACAAACCATCAAACCAAAGTTCTACATATTCATCTTCAAGATTTCCATTCCCACACTCACTGCCTTAGCTCAGGATCCCGCAGCTTCTTTCCCACACTCTGGCTACAGGCTTCTAATTTATCTCTTGACCTCTAGGATTTTATTTTATTTTATTTTATTATTTTATTTTATTTTATTTTATTTTATTTTATTTTATTTTATTTTATTTTATTTTATTTTATTTATTTTATTTTATTTTTATTTATTTATTTATTTATTTTTATTTTTTTTTATTTTATTTTATTTTATTTTTTATTTTATTTTATTTTATTTATTTCTTCTTTCCTTCTGTTTGATGCAGGACAAGGCAGCACCATGACCTGCTGCCTTAGCCCTGGAGGTGTTGATGCTCCTGTTGATGGAGGAACAGGCTTGCTGAAAGGGCCGGACACCCGGGGGAGATGCTGGCGCTGTGCTGTCTCCTCCACGTGGACTTCTGAGCAGAAGGAGCCTTGCTGTCTCCTCCACGTGCACTTCGGACTGGTGGATTTCCTGTCAGTTTCCAAGGCCCGAGAGTTCATTGGACAGCTGGCTGTAACTGACAGGACTCACACCCCTGCCACTATATAAACCCCTGAGCAGAGAGCCCAAAGGCAGACCTCCAGGAAGGAGCAGGAGAGCTTTTTCCCCTCCTGGGTTCTCTCTGCCAGGAGGTTTGGTTTTGTAGTTGTTGTAATTTTTTGTTTCTGTAAATAAATCCTGACTTACCACTGATCCTGTGGTCCGTGGATAAAAATCACTGAGACCAAGAACCTGAAATTCCAGTATCATGTTTACTTTAGATTGAGTATTCTGTTTTTCTTCAAGTTTAAAAGGTGGGAACTTACATTGCTGATTTTTATATATAACATTTTTATATATACATTTCCTCCTAAGCATTACCTTTGCTTAGGAGGAAATGTATATATAATTTGCATCCTAAAATTTTGATAAGCTGTATTTTCACTTTCATAAGTTCAAAATATTTTTAGAACACATATTAGTTGATTCAATTGTGTCTCCATCCAGATATACTCCTTGCAAGGACGGATGCATTTTCTCTCTGTATTTACCTGACAATATTGGCCTGTATTTTTTATCACCTCACTGATTATCTAATTACTATTTCTAGTCTATATGTTCTCCTAACTTGTGTTCATGAACAAAAACAAAATAGAAACAGGGCCAAGATACACCAAGAGAAGGTAAGGAGTTACTGGATGAAAAAGTTATTAAAGGGAAATAAGAAACTGATTTTCTAGTTTCACAAACTAAAGCCTATTGATAACTTCTTGCTTTCTTAAGAACAGATGCTGTTAATTGGAGTGACCTTTCAGAGCAACTTGATGGATGTACCAGGCAAGTATTAGGTAGTAGCTGAGAAATAACTCTTTGTAAAGGGAGGCAAGAAAATCAAAGGCCTTCCAAAGGAATCCAGGACAAAAGAAACACAGAAAGTAAGGCCATGTACTAGGTAAGTAAAGGTGGAGGAAGCTGGGGTCCTGGTGGTACTTGGTACAAAGCAAATTTGGAGAACATAAATGCATATAAAGATTTTGGAACTTGATGTGAGCTTATGTAATATTCTATTTCGAACTCAACAGTATCAAAACTTGAAGTTTATGAATGCTTTGGTGTAATAACTTTCAAGATAGGGGACATGTCATTGATGCTGACATCTGAGTTACTAATTTGTGCTATAAAGTTCTTTCAAAAGATATTCCCATTTTGATCAATCCATGTTTATTACAGTCTGTAGATGTGGGGTTCTGGGTCCTGCACTGTTGGACTAAGTGATTTGTATAAATTACCTACATTTAATAAGATTCATGCATATGCAGATAACAGTTTATTGTTTCATTGTCTTATGACATTCTTGGAAATTTGCCCTTTTTAAATATGTTTCCCAAGCAAGCCTAAACAAACATCTAACAATAAATTTAAGACTTATGAAAAGCTTTATCTTTTCATAGGAAGCTCTGACAATGAAGTTTGTCAGCTTGTCACTGTGTGCTTACATTGGCAACACTGTATGAACAAGACGGTAAGGTTTCCTAACGTTTGCAAATCCGTATCTCATGGCTGTGTTCCTGTCCACGCATGGCAGTGTCTTGCTGAATGCATTTATTATTCCATGTTTTTGTGTGCCATCATGAGAATGTCAGAACTTGAATCAGAGCAATATATGAACTTTAGTGGATGTCTTGTTACACTTGGTAAGAGTAGAAGTAAAATCAGGGACATGTCAGTTCACGTTTTTGGGTATAATGCCACGAAGAAAATGGCAGTGTGCAAATAGATTAAATGTTTTTCTGAGGGAAGAGAAAAGTCACTTATGAAGAAAGGTCAGGGTAGCCAGTAACAAGCAGAAATTGACAAAAACACTGCAAAAATTCATATATTGTGCATCAAAATTAATGGATTACTGTGAGAAACACAGCAGACCAAGTAAACATCAATAGAAAAATCTTAACTGAAAATCTTGGCATGAGAAAGGTGTGTGTAAATATAGTGCTGAGGAAGCTCCCTGATGGACACTGTAAGTATGAGGGGTTTTCAGCCAGGAAACCTATAACTGTATTAGAACACCCTTCCTACTCACTTGATCTAGCCCCTGATGACTTTTTTCTTTACACAAAGATAAAGGAAATATCAAAAAGACATTTTGATTACATTCAGGAAATCAAGGGTAATATAACAACAGTTCTGATGGCCATTCCAGAAAAAAAAGAGTTTCAAAATTGCTTTCCAGGGTAGACAATGCGCTGGATAGGTGCAGAGCTTCCCAAGGGAGTATTTCAAAAGTAACAATCGTGATATTCAACAATGAGGTTTGTAGCACTTTTTCTAGGATGAGCTTGTAAACTTAATTGTCAGGCCTTATATGCATTGCAAAAGATATTCATTGTGGTTTTTAACATATTTGGATGTGTGCATCATTAGCGTACAAGATCTAAACTGCTGCTGAAAAGCAACCGATAATTTTTCCTGAAACGATATTTTTACATGAGAAATATTGGGCATACCTAGATTATATTATTCATTTTCCACTCCATTTGTCTTTTAACATCAGCCTTCCAATTAGAATCTTCCATTTTCTGAGGTACTTAATTTTGTGGAGGCAGACACTGTGGCTAGGTTTCTCAAGACTCTTCTTTCTTCTCTTCCATCATAGTTCTGGCTAGGAAGCTAAATTATTTCACCTTGCCATCTCCATCACAGCTAGGGATGGCCTTATGACATAATTTTGACCAACACTATATAGGTAAAATTTCTAAGAAAGGGTTTTCTTCCCAAGTAAAAAGACAAAGTCCTATGAGAATAATATCTCTTATAATTCCCTTACCAATTTTTGCTTACCATGTATATATTATATCTAGAGGGGCAGCAGTCCTCTGCTCCTTAATGTTTTGATGACAGAAGGCTCAGAAATGATGGATAAATGGCCAACTCTAAACAAGAATCATTTTTCTGTGAAATTGTCTAATCTGGAGTCCCATTGCAATATGCAATATTAACTGATTAAATTAGAAGCCTTGGCATCTCCATCTTTTTTTTTTTTTTAATGGTTGAATAGCTGGAGATGCCACAATTGGCATCTGACAATCCCAGAAATTATCATAACCCTAAGATCAAAGAAGGAGCTATACTGCCATTCTACTTTAAAGCACATTTATTTTTAGCTTTAGAATAATTTTCTGTAAGCTCAACCCTTTCTAGGTCTTCTGAGGTTAGAAGTTCTTTGTCATATTTTTAGACATAGATTAAAAGGCCAGCTGTATGCTAGACTATACTGAAATGGTGAACTATACAAATACTTAGATCTCACAGGGGTCATTGGTTAACTTAAAGGCCACTGATTGGCGATCCATCTATGGCAGCCTAGACAAGAAATGTCAATTTTCATTCTTAGAATTTTAAAATTATGAACGAGAACAACAAAAACCTTTGAAATGAGAATGAAAGTTCAGAGGAAGACAAAAGATAGGACTATTGGACTATGAAGGCTTACAGCAAGTCATAGATTCTAGAAAGATGAAATTTATTTTTAGCAAGTGCTATTGGGCATAGAAAAATAAACAGTAGCGGTTGAGAATTATTGTCATAAATTGAACCAAAGAAGGACTAAAAAATTTAGCTGAGCCTCATCAGTGATGAAACGTTGAGTGAAAAGTTTAGGGTCAGCCTTTCTATAGATTAATCTAGGTTTCTGGCTTTCTTAATTCGCGTTGCTCAGCTTTGATTGTTTGGTCTTTTATGGATTTGCCTGCCCACTTGTGTAAATTAAGATTCTCTGGTTATAGGGCGGTGCCTGTGGTTCAAAGGACTAGGCCATGGTACCCATATGCCAGAGGTGGCAGATTCAAACCCAGCTCTGGCTAAAAAATGAAAAAAAAAAAAAAAAAAAAGATTCTCCAGTTATAAGTGCAATTTTTAAAACTATAAATTTATTATTTCATACTTGGGTCAATTATGGATTTCAATTCATTGATGAGTTGGGCCACCAGACATGGAAAAACTTTTGTTAACATTCCCTTAATGTTCTGCCATTAATGAGAATCAGATCCATGAACTCAATCTATCATTTAGTTTAAAATTACCAATTTATAGGGAAAAGCATTTCATTAGCCCAGCTTTTTTCCAGGTATCTTACAGATAAAGCCGAAGGAATCAGAGTCATACAACATAGTGATTGTAGTAGTGACTTCAGTGTGTTAATAGTTGCTTTCAGAGAAGAGAATCTGGGAAGAAAATTCCACTGAATTTGTGTACACCACAATGTTTATTGTCAATAATTCTAAATTATTTAAGGCAACTGGACATGTTTTTGTCTCTTTCAAACAAAAGAGTTGAGTTACTCTAGACATTAAATTTGAGGCATTTGAATTGGTGGTAAAAATACCTCTTCATATGATTCAAGGAATTAAATACCCCAAAGCTTCTCCAACCTATACTCTCAACTGCCCAATTCATTGTTTACACATTTTCAACTTGAAGATTTCTGGAGTTCCAGTTCCAGATATTATGAGTATCTGAAAGTCTGGTTATAAGTGAGGTAACTGAATATTAGGCTAAAATATTTTGATAATTTTGCTATGAACCAGGTTTGCTCAGGGTTAATTTCATTTATTGTAAATAATTTACCATAACCTGGCAGAAATCACAGGCTTTTTCTTTGAATGACAAATGAGAGAATTATCAACTAGTTTTCTTATAGCTCTAGTTATCTTTTATTTCATAACTCTTAATTTCCTGGATAAATTCTTTAAAAATCCGTATTCTAATTAGTGGTCTTAACACCTATATTCTTGAAAATCCTCCGAGGCTTGCTCTTGAATATTTAATAGAACGATCTGCTCTAAGTCTGCAGGTACTAAGAGTCCTGGATGTTTTCTGACATGCAAACACAGACACTTCATTGCCTAATAGGGAAGGAATCTTATGTGATCTGAAAATAAAATATGAAACCTACCAGAATGGTTAAAGGAGTGTCCTTTATATATCTGCAGAACATGAGATTAAGTAGTGTACATTTTGCCTATGATAATGTTAGTAATATTTCATATTTTAGCTGATTAAGATGTCCCATCAATGCTTCAAACTATTAAACTTTTATGAGAGGAATGTAAGCAGAAAGTGAAATTTTATAAACTCTAGAAAAAAAATCCAAAGGTCAAAAATACGTGCAAAAGAAAAATTGATTTTGCTTTTAATAGTTGTTATACTTTAAAATATCAAACATTGATGTGGTTAGTCATAAAACTCCAGAAAAAATACCATCCAAAGTTTGGAAATCTAGGAATGACTATGTAAATACAAAGCCATACCAAACAAGAGCTCTAAACCTGTGGTTGCATTAACCTGATTCAACCTTTTTGACAAGTTTTTATTGAAAGAGGACTCAACTTGTTATTGCTAAGATAATAACACAGCTTCACGTGAAGATTGGTGTGACATTGTCTGGAATACAGATGCATTCACTAACTTTTCATTAATGTAAAAAATAAAGTGAAGTGCAGCATGTATTCTATTTTGAGGAATTTAATTTTTGAAACCTAATTAAACAGAAGAATAATGATTATAATGATTGGGACAACTGAAAAAGAAAGTTCAAAAATAATCCCTTCATTCACTGGTAAACGGGTTTATAGGAAAACAACAAACAGTTCTTAATAATATGAAATTAAGACAATAATTTGCTGTAAATGCTTGGTATATCTTGGAAGATACTACATTTCTACTGTACCTTGATATATGTATTAATATGAGATTAAATAATTAATATTTTAAATCATAAATGTTTTAGTTAATTTCAAAGTAATACTAGGAATCTTAAATTGACCAAATCCTAGTATTACTTTGAAATTGAATAAGCCAGCTATAATTTAATATTCTTTGTTTAAATAGAAATTCTTGTATAGATGAAAATTTTTACTTCTTATAAAGTGACTAATCTCTCAAATGATGTGATGTATGTGAAGTTGAAAATTGTATGGCTCCAAAAGGGCTTTCCAAGTTTGTCACCATTTCTGGGGTGCTTACAATTATAATTTGGTTGGTATAAGTATTAGAGACAGAATAGTTGAGGAAGGGAGTAAATAAACAAAATGGAACACTGTTCTATGCATTTAAACAGTTGTTGGCTTGCTATATTAGCTGTGAAGCATATATATATATATACACAGTAAGATTTGTTTGGCAGTACACTAGGATAACTGACTTTCAGACTAGTCCCCAGTTTGATTTAGAGACACCACGATGTCGTGCAAGATGGTGACAGTATAAACAGAGAAGCAGTAACTGAGAGGAGAGGGAGAGGATCCCAAACACACCTCACCAATTCCTCTCAAATACCTGAGAACTATGCACTTTAATGAATAAGGTAATGAGTAATGAATGCGCATTTCCTAGTTAGGTTTTCCCAGCATAACGTCTAAGAAATGTAATGTGTTCATTAGTCCAGAGTAGGGTTTAATAGTCAAATAAATTAGAAAAAGAATTAGAAAAATAAATTAGATAAAGAAAGCTAAACATCTTTAAAAACTTCAGGACTTCATAGATAATTTAATAATGTAATACCTAATAGTCTGATAATAGGGATTTATATGTATTTCAAACTAAGCTAATCAATGAAATTCTTTCCCTAGAACATCTCCCTTGGCTGATATTTTATGTATCACAGTTTGGGACAAACTAGACTTGTTAATAATAAATCTATTATAAATAATAAAGCCTTGATTCCAAATATTTGCCAACATAAGCATTCTCCAGTGTAAAGGCAAACCTAAGCTTACATAAAATTTTATTTTTGAAGATATATTACAAAAGAGAATGAGACTTTCTATATACTTTATTTTTCTTACTTACTCATTTAGAAAATAAAAACTTATAGACCTTTAGGCTCGGTGCCCGTAGCACAGTGGTTATGGCACCAGCCATACAAGTACACCAAGGCACCAGCCATACAAGTATACCAAGGCAGGTGGGTTCAAACCCAACCTGGGCCAGCTGAACAACAATGACAACTGCAACAAAAAATAGTCAGGTGTTGTGGCCAGTGCCTGTAGTTCCAGCTACTTGAGAAGCTGAGGCAAGAGAATCGCTTAAGCTTAAGGAGTTTGAGGTTGCTGTGAGCTGTGGTGCCATGGCACTCTTCTGAGGGCAACATAGTGAGACTCTGTCTCAAAAAAAAAAAAAAACAATTATAGACCTTTAATTTGATAATAGTTCCAAAGCCTTGATTGTAAATAATTTGTTGTATAAGATTATTCATTTCTGGCTCGGTGCCCCTAGCTCAATGGTTAGGGCGCCAGCCACATACCCCAGGGATGGTGGGTTGGAACTCAGCCGGGGCTTACTAAACAAAAAAACCAAACCAAAAAAAAAAAAAAGAAAAGAAAAAGAAAAATCCAGGCTTTGTGGTGGGTGCCTGTAGTCTCAGCTACTTGGGAGGCTGAGACAAGGGAATAGCTTAAGCCCAAGAGTTTGAGGTTGCTGTGTGCTGTGATGCCACAGCACTCTACCAATGGCGACATAATGAGACAATGTCTCGGAAAAAAAAAAAAAAAAAGATTACTCATTTCTATTTGAAGTGACTAAAATGAAAACCTCTTTATTAAGATTATAAACTGCAATTGTCTGAAGTATTATATATTTACTGTTGTAAGAAATAATATAGAAGATACCTTCTACCATTTATTCTGATTTGTTTCTAAGAAATCAGTTATTACTGAGAGAAAAAAAATTGTGTGTTTTTTTGTTTTTTTGTTTTACATACTTGGTACAGTTGAGCAAAGCCTGCTAACTGAACTGTACTACCAATGTTATGAATGTTATTTTTGGTGTTGACTTTGGGTGATTATAAAACAGTTTAGAGAATATTCACACTTCTTTTTCATTTCTATGACTCATTTTATTTAAGTTAATTATCTATTTAAAATGAAAATAGTGTTATACAAATACTATCTTTAGAAATTTTATCTTCACTTATCCATAATATTGCACTTTAAAAATTAATAAAACCCAGCAAATAAAGAAAAATTAAAGGGCATGTAGATTGGAAAGGAAAAAATACAATCACCTCTATATGTAGAGGACATAATTTTCTATGCAAATAATCCCAAAAAAGCTATGCAAATAGGACATTTACAAAAAACAACCTCTCTAAATTAAGCAAATGAAGCAAGGTTGTAGGATGCAAGATCAACATAACATCTTAATCCTTTTCTATGTACTAATAAGGAACACGGGTGGAAGGTTTACCATTGTTTTAATGAAAATAAAAGTAAAATTAGATACAGATGCAATGATTGTACTGAAAATTAAAAAAACAAAATGACCGAAACTTTAAAAGATTGCATTCATGGGTTGGAACACTCAAACTCAACATAGTAAAGGTGTCACTGCTCTTAAAATTGGTCTGTAAGTTCAATACTAGCAAGTATTATTTAAATATAGACATAGATCAAATTGTTCTAACATTTCATGGGATATAGAGGATCTGTTTATAGAGGATATAGAGGATTTAAGCTAAATTAAATTTTGGAAAAGGACAGTTAAGTGAGAGGAATTTTTCTGACTGAAACCACTGAATATTACTTAGAAAAAAAAATTACCTCTTATACCTCAAGGAAGTTATGCTGAGTGAAAACAGCCAATCTCAAAAAGCAATATGCTGTATGATTCCATTGTATAGGATTCTTGAAATGTCAATATTATACAGATGGAGAATAAATTAGTGCTCAACAAGTGTCAGGTTCAGGGAGGAAGGAGGCCTGGGCTGTACAAACGTAGCCTGAGGGATCCTCGTGAGGGAACTGTTCTGTGTCTTGACAGTGATCATGGTGGACACAGTGTAGACATGTGAAGACGTACATATAACAAAATAGATAGGTGCACACAAATCATTGCAGGTAAAACTGGTGAACTATGAATAAAATTGATGCATGTTATCAGTATGAATTTCCTGCTTGTGATAAGCACTCTAGTTATGCAAGATGTGGCCATCAGGGAATGCTGCATTGCAAGCATAAGACATCCGCTGGGTTATTTCTTACAACTCCATGTAAACCTATTATTTACAGGTTTAAATAAATAATTCTCTGAAAAGAAAATGTTTTTAAAAAGTAATAAATCATGGTTAATGAAATGTATTTTGTCAAAATGAGATCCAATATGGATTTTTTAAAATTTTAATATTTTAGTTAAACGGTACTCTAAGAAAAGGGCATATTAGAAGAATATTTTGAATAGGGAAAATTCTGTTATGCACTGTTAAACTCCATCAGTTTCTAGAATGGACAATAAGTTATCTTCATTCATTTTTAGAATTAGATTACATTCAAAGATTACTTTACTATGGTTTTGTGAGTCTTGCTCTAGTATCTCTAATAAATCTGCCCAAATCTAGCATTTTACATATCCATTTACTTTCTTTAGAGGGGGTGATCTATACACACAGTTTATTGTATTTGATGATTATACTAGATTTAATATATTATCCTTTGAAAGTTCAGGATTGTACAGGCCCCCTTATGTACTTTGATAGCAATGGATTTATATGTATTACATTATATGTATTACATATATGTTATATGTATTACATTCATGTGCTTGTTTAATTTATGTGTTTTCATTCTTTAGCAAAACTTAAATCGGTCTCAAAGAATGCCCGCTTTATTTTATTTCTACTACTAGTTTGGAACCCAAACTGCCGTTGAAAGACATCAAATTCAAAACCTGCATACAGATATGTTTGGCCACCAAATACCTCCTGAAGTTTCAGTAATTTTCCAACCTTCAGAGCGTTTTCACATACAAAAAGATTACATAGAAAAGAAAATTTCACATCGTAATCAATTTTTTTTTTAGTACATAGCAAGGTAAATTATTGCAGAAAATGTTAGTGACGCATTTACATTGCTAAAATGTGACAGAGTAACAGTTGCACGTGTAAATATGAAAAGATTTTCTTTCAAGATCTGAAAAAGGAAATAATTGTGTCCTCATTAGTTCCCTTTTTCCTGTTTTTACTCATTTCAGCTAGAAAAGGATAGAGTCATAGCCTCCTGTTTTCCTTCCTCTCCCATTTATTCCACCCTGCACAAGACTGTGAGGTTGTTCTTTCTAAAATAGAATGCTGGAAATTTCACCCACCTGCTAAAAACAAAACAGAAGTACCCAATAATCCTCACTGCCTGCGATTCAAATTTATCAGCCTGGATTCAAAGTGCTCAGTAATCTGGCTTCCTCCACCTGCTTTTCCAGATTCATTTCTTATTATTCTTCACGGATGCTTCACTCCAGCCAATCTGGACAGAAATTCCCTTAACACATTTTGCATGGTCCTGCTCTATGCCTCTCATTATTTTGTTATATTTTCCCTTTTTTCATTACTTGATTTCCACTATTCCTTAAACTTGTATCTCATTCATAAAGTTTTTCATCATCAAAACTATCAATTATGATCATTTATTGCTTTCTCGAATCTCCTGACAGTTTAGAATATTCTGCTTTTAAGAAACAACACATTCTAATAATTAAAACATTGATATTGCTTTAATTTTTGTTTTTTTAATTTTAATTTTTGTTAAAATTTTTTAATTTTAATCGACTTTATTGCCATTTCTATCCAGGAAACCATACCACTACAGGCACCTGGAAGTCAGGATTTATTCTTTACTTTGTTTTGCTCGCTGCTCCTGCCATTCCCCCCCCCCCCTTATAATTACCATGTTATTTTGCACAAAGTTTATGTATATACCGTGTTTGAGGAACTGAACAAGCCACCAGAAATGTATTAACAGAGCCTTTCAGTTTTCCTTGAAATTAAAGCTACCATTTCATTTCTCATTATATTAATTTGCTAAATTCAAAATGTTCCGTGAATTTTAAAGTTTGGTAAGTGACACGTCTCTGAAGTGAGCGCTGTGGCCTTGGGTTCACATTGGTGTTTGGAGTTGCCTGAACGTAAAGACGCCGGACTGCATTTTCCTGCTGAGCCAGCTGAGGCTTTGAGGTTGGATTTTTAAGCTGAGCCAAACAGGTAGGATAAATGATTGCCAGCTATCAGCAGAGAATTAGGCCAGATGAAAAGAGCTTTGAAAGTCAAACCAGTTTCAGGTCAACATGAGTTTTCCTGAATCTCTGCTTTGGACACATTACATTATTATCATCATTAGCAATAAATCCAAAAGTCACAAAAATAAAAATATTGGATTACATCTTTAAACATGTTAATGTGATGGACAAAATGTTTATCCTGGAATAAAAGTAGCAGAATATAATAATACAGTGATCTGAAGTCTGGGTCTAAAAGTCTTACAGAGCACATCATTAAGGTGAGGACGGAGACTTAAATTTTCAGAGCTTCAAATGTCTGTTTTTGTCATATGAAAACATTTTGTGATAAAAGTAGTAAAATGTTTTCAGTGCCAGTGAAATGATCACCAGTCACTTCCTCTAATATTTTTTTCTGAAATTTAAATTTTTAAAAATATTTTTACTTTCTGTAGAATGTAACGCTTGAATAGATGGGACTCCAAACGGTTTAGTGATTATAGTCATTTCAAGACATAAAGGAAATAAGCAGGCTGATAGGTAGCATAAAAATACTGGGATGTCTTTAACAGGTCAGACAATAAAAGCTTTGAG
Source organism: Loris lydekkerianus (assembly GCA_963574355.1). Lineage (NCBI taxonomy): Eukaryota > Metazoa > Chordata > Mammalia > Primates > Lorisidae > Loris > Loris lydekkerianus. The sequence continues at coordinate 16,778 of CAUYPK010120765.1, forward strand.
AATCACAGACAGCTGATACCCAGCCATTCGACAGAGCCATTAGGAAGTGATTATAGAGTCACAAAGATGTGCTTTGACTAAATGGGAGCTTTATAACTTTCAAAACTACTGTCTTCCTAATTCTTTCAACAGCTTACTTACATGTGAGAGAAGTGATCTTTATTTTAAACATCACTGGGAAAATACCTGCTCTGTTTCAATCGTCTGCAATTTCAGTGGTACCATAATGCAACGTTATTATGCCTAACAATAACTCTTCCTTTTACACCATTATGCAGATGTAGTAAGTGACCAATAGTGACTCAGAGTATATCTAATTCAAGAGTAATGGAACTAAGGGCAGTTGATATTCCTTAATGATGCATTATAAAGTATGCTGTTTACAATTTTGAGATTTTTTCTGATGAACACACTAGGCAAATGTTCCATTTACGACTTCTATGTTTTGAATCACTACTCTGGAGAATAAAAATATCTAAATCTTATCTTTCTTCACCTTCTCCCATTATCAGTTTTTTTGGTATAATTATCTTCCTTCTTTGTGTATTAATTGACAAATTACTATGAATACTATTTTAATCCTCAATGCTTGCTAATAAAATAATGTTTTAGTTCAGATAGAGAGAATGCACTTGCTTGTTATCTAAATAGGATTACATTTAATACATAATGAGCTTTGTTATTGATAACGATTACTCAGAGATCCTGTAAGCATAATGAGCTCTATCAAGAGGAGTGAATTTTTTTTTTTTAATCTCAGGAACTTAAATCAGTCACTTATTTTCTCATTAAACATCTATTTGGTGGCTATTGTATGACAGGCATTGGCCCAGATTATAAGAAAATAGGAAGATTAATACCGAATCCTTACCTCTCTGGAGCTTACTCTCTCAGACAAGGTGGCAGGATGTTAATAAGCAGGTGAGTATGAGGGAAAATGAAACTAAAGGAAAGAGTTTAAACATTTTGAGAGGATTTAGAAGAAATAAATCATCAGCTTTCTTCTTTATGCTTTTTTCCCCCCTCTAATTTTTAAAATGTCCTTTCCATTTTATAACCTACTGTCTGGAACAAACTCTACACTAGTTTTATGGTAGCATTTATGAGGAGCTTACATTATAGCTTATATTAATACATCAATTAAAGGGCGGACATTGCAATCAGTGTTATTTGAGTGACATGAAATGTGATAAACTGTGAATAGTTTTACAGTGGATATCAAGATCAATTCCTGCTTCTGCCCCTGCCACCCTCTCTGAGCTTGGACATGTCTCCACAACTCTTTATGTTTCAGTATTTTTTCCTACAAAAGAGCCTAGATTGCTTCTAAGTTATCCTGAGATAGCTACCTCTTGAGCTACTTTAGAGGTCATTTAGAGCAATGAGAATGTGAAATGTCCTACAGCAGGAGACATTTTCAAAATATTTATTCTATATACGATTATGAAAAATCAAGTGGGTAGGAAGAATATGAAAGAATGAAGCCAGTTAAAAATGTCCTCATTAACTGGTTTATGACTCTGAGAGAAACTAAGAAGGAAAACTCCACTGAGATAAACAGAAAGGCCAAGAGGGCTTGCAGGACACACGCATGCACCCTCAAAAGCTGTCCAAAGATAATTATATTCTAACAAATAGTGAATCAGGGACAGGCCAAAAATGATTAGTATATGAGCCAGATGTAATGAGATACACTGTGAATAGCTGTATATTCTGTAAATGAGAAACGATTGGGTAGTTTTCTTCTGCTCACGTGAGAGACAACAAATTCGAACAAGTTACTTGAGAGGATGTTTAAGGGCCTGGTAATGTTTAGCCATACAAGTCCATCCCCAAAAGATAACCTGCCATTTCTCTACTAAAAGATCTACAGACTTTGGAAACATTTTATGAAACGTCCTTTCTTTGTTCTGAGGAGAAAATAAAGGAAGGACCTGCTTTACAAATAAATCACCTTGTATGTTAAGAGATGTGTTATTACAAGCAATGACTTAGACATAGGAAGAACTGGCAACATTATTTTAGTTGTGGTTTCTGTAGAATTAGACAAATATTGGGCAGAAGCATCAGTAAATTTCTGACCAGATAACGGCTGGGGAACTCTGTATCTCACCAAAAGTGTAAGTAGTGGGGAAAACACAAAGATAGGGCTGAGCACAGAGGTACAGAAGGTATAAAATAAAAGACTTCTTTGTGTTTTGGGTCTTGGGATAGCTCCCTGGAACAGGGTTTCTACCACCACAGCTCTGAGGTGAGTGTTAGGCCCTGTATGTAAAGTGTTCTGTTTTTGCATTTTTACTGTGTACTCACTTACCATTCCAAAGTGGCTGTGTACTGTTCCATTTGGATAAATATTTATCCAAATTACAAAATGGAAGGAATATTCTACTAAACACTGGTAGTGGGTTATGAACTCAAAGCTGTTGTGTTTTAAAAATTGTACTACAACAAATAACTCATGAAAGACTTCTATTTTCTGAAGAAAAATATTTAAGGGTGAGGTCAAAATCATTTTGTGGAATGAGAGGAAATCCTGTCATAACCAAAGATTACGTTTTAAATAGGAGCAGAGTAAACTAATTATTTGCTTAGGGTTTGTTCAAATTATCTCTTAGGCCTAATGACAGACATTTTTAATATAAAACATTTATAAATTTGACTTGGTGTAACTTAGGAAAGACTGCCACATACATTCAAAAAGGGACAATTCCACTAAAACTTGTATTCACCTATTTTATCCCTAATTAGGGGAAAAGTAGTATATAGATCATGTTTCCAATATTAACTCTGCCATTTAGATCGGGTCAGCCTCGAAGATTGAACGAGGTCATCTGTGTTAGAAGCAGAACAAATGACATGATGTGTGAATAGGCGTTAATTTCTTCAGAGAAGATGCAATGCTTATTTCTCCATGTGTCAATGTGAGCTATGAATTAAATGCAAGGGGGCAGAATACAGAAGAACGTGTTAGTGTTTGAGTTGTATTTTTGAGTTATAGAAAATATATTTGTAGGATGGAAAATCCCTCAATATGTCACTTTAGAAAAATCTTTGCCAATGTTTTTGTCACTAATGCTTTCATTTGAACTGTGCCAAAATCTTTTTTTTTTTCTTTCATTTTTAGGGAACATGAACAAAATACATATAGTCAATCATATGAAGCAGGGTATCCTTAGTGCAGATGTTTTAAGGATTACAAAGAGGCTGAGACTTGTCTAAATTGTGAGTCTCATGGTTGTTTTTGCTGGGGAGAGGAATGGAAATTGCACAATAACTGGAAGCCCATGTTCAAGTAAAGAGAAATCCAAATAAAAATCTGGATCAGTTTACATGAAGACATGCTGCTAATGTAAGCAAGTTTCTGTTGTTTATAAACTAAGAGTTAAACATACCTGTTAACTTTGGGGTCAGGTTATAGAGGCTAAGTCTTGTTATCCCATGAATTAAATATAGGTGAAATTAAAGCATGAAAATGTTGTATCTTTGCTTGAGAGAAAATAAGTGTTATAAGAATTACAGTCAGTCAATGAGAAGCATACTGCAAGTACCTACAATTCTCACTTTTACAGCATCAAAACTGCCTAACCCAAAGCACCATTCTTCTTCACTGGGGAGCTATGTTAGCCACCTAAGTGGAGGGACTCCATCAACGACTCCTTCTACTCCAGACTCCAGACAGCAGCAGGGATGAGACTTCTTGAATGGTGGAGTTAGGACCTCCATAAATCCACTTGAAAAAGCAACAAAATTCACAGAAAAATTGTCAAAATCAGACCTAGGCTGCCACCTGACAGAAAGCCATGGGGCAAAAGGACTTTTGTGGATGTGGATAAGGGAAGCACCTTAAAATGGAGATATTACCCCAGATTATGCAACGTAATCACTGAATCTTTACAATGGGAGAACATTTCTTGGCTCCAGTCAGGAGGAGAGAGTGACTGTAGAAGAAAGGCATGAAAATATGCAAACCCACCGCTCGATGAGAAGGTGCAGGCAGGTGGCCATGAGCTTGATGGGAAGGTGCAGGCAGGTGGCCATGAGCTGAGGAATTGAGGCCACCTCTAAGAACCTGGGAAAAGGCCGAGACATGGATTGTCCCTGAGGGCCACCACAAAAGAACGGTGCTTGCCGACACCGTATTTTAGGCAAGTTAGGACCCAAGAACTACAGACCTATAGGATGCTAAACCTATCCTGTTTTTACACTGCTAAATTTACAGGAGTTTGTCAAGAGACCAGTAAAAGTCTCAGACATCCATGAGTACACCCTCAACGTTTTGCTTCTCTTTCACTGCTACTTCACATATCCAGTAATTTGTTTCAAAATCCTTCCTTCAATTGATTTTTCAAATATCATTTCTTTTTTTTTTTTTTCTCTTTAGGATACTGATTTTATTTTCTTTTGATATACACCTAGAAAAGGGATTTCTGGATCATATGGCAATTCTATTTTTTGTTTTGTTTTCTTGTAAAATTTTGTTGTATTTTTGATTAACATACAATAATTGTACATATTTATGAGGTACAAGGTAATATTTTCATACATGTATACATTGTGTAATGATCAAGTCATAATCCTCTCTTCTAGCTATTTTCGAGTATACATTACACCTTTAACCACCATAGTCATGTTATTGTGCAACAAAACAATAGAACTTATTTCTCTTATCAACCCATCGACCAACTTTTCCCCATCTCCTTCTCCCTTCTTCCTTCCTCAGTCTCCGGTAACAATTATTATACTATCCATGAAATAATTTTTTAAGGTTTAACATATGAGTGAGATAATGTAGCACTTGCTTGGCTTATTTCACTTAACATAATGTCCCCCAGGGTTCTCCATTTTGTCACATATGACAGGATTTTGTTTTTTTGTAGGTGAATAGTGTTCCACTGTGTATGTATACTACATTTTCTTTATCCATTCATCCATTGATGGATACTTAGCTATTTTGCCTGCTGTGAATAGTGCTGTAATAAGCATGGGAATTCAGATGTCTCTGATATGATGTCATCAG
>CAUYPK010120769.1:0-11549 GCA_963574355.1 Loris lydekkerianus
TATAGTTGGGTTATAGCCTTCATGTGAAAGCTATAATTTAGCTTCATAGTAGAGCTGAGTACATTGGATACTTTTTCTTCCATTCCTGAGATACTTTGCTAAGAAGAATATGTTCCAGCTCCATCCATGTAAACATGAAAGAAGTAAAGTCTCCATCTTTATTTAAGGCTGCATAGTATTCCATGGTATACATGTACCACAGTTTGCTAATCCATTCGTGGGTTGATGGGCACTTGGGCTTCTTCCATGACTTAGCAATTATGAATTGGGCTGCAATAAACATTCTGGTACAGATGTCTTTGTTATATTGTGACTTTTGGTCTTCAGGGTAGCTGTCTAAATTCTTTTGGCTTCTTTGAACATACATTCTTTCCTTCTGGATATAAGGCAGCACCTTCTCTAGAATAGGGGTTGATGACTTAAGAGTCAAACAAAAGAGGTCAGATAATTTCTTTATGGTTAGTTTTTACATAGAATAATTTTAGATTTATGGCTGGCTTTTGGGAAAACAGTTCTGGCTTTTCTGGCCAACCTGGTGAAAGAGAAATTCCAGTTTCTATGCCTAACCTCAGGAAAGAAATAGACTGGGAGACAGGAGGACATGAAAAGGTAAAACAAACAAACAAAAAAGCCTACTTTCACTTCTAAGGCCTTCATTTTCAATATCTTTGGAAGTATTTCACATTCTGCCAAGAACTAAAACCACAAATCAGTTTGTTCATATTAAAACAGTCTAGAAACAGCATTACAAAGGGCCCATGAGTGACATTCATTTATTCACTTAAGCATTCATTTTCACTTTTAATAATTATTTTTTCCTTTACTAAATACGTATTTATTGCCTAATGCGTTCCTGATTCTGTTCTCAATTGGCTTATAACCTAGAGGAGGTTAAAAAGAAACATGCGAACTTGTAAATAAAAAAATACATTGAGAACCCAAGGATAAAATGTGGGCTGGGTACTCTGGAAACATAAAGGGTCAAGGGAATGAGATGGCGGGAGTGAAGGAAGACCTACAACAGCTACGCTTTGAAGAATGACTAGAATCATTCATGTTCTAGGCAGTTTTCTCACTGAGAATTTGAAATTCTGCTGATATAGGACTTTCATTAGATAATTTCATGACAAGTAGGACATTTGCATTCTGGTTACATCAATTTTTTTTTACCCTTATTATTTTTATTTGAGGCTACAAGTTCAATTAAATGAAGCAAATGAAGAGATCCCTTCCTGAATCTCTTTTCCTATAAGCTTTAGCCTTTGTACTGAAAGAAAAATATAATTTATGTCTCGTATTCTCTGTATTGTATATCTTCATTGCCTCCAATTTCCCTGACCCTGTATGGAAATATGATTTGTGGTGGGGTTAAAAGAGGGAGTGATTTAAAAAAAAAAAAGAAAGAAAGAAAGAAAGAAAAGTTGAAGAAATAATTATGAATGGTTTGAAAATATCTCAGTTGACAGTCTTTCTAAATTGCAAAAATGGGGTCAGGGAGCATGGAGATTGGTCTTTAAGTATCAGGCCTCTTAAATGGGAACTTCAAGCCAGTTCAAGGTCTAATTAAGGTTAAACAGAATATGATCATGGAAGAAAACTATGAATTTTTTTTCTTATGGAATAAATGCTTACAGGTCTTCCCAAGCATTATGAGTCATCTATGGTAACAGTTAAAATAATTGGCACTTCTCATGGCCTTCCAAATAGATTATTAAATAAATAAAAAAATAAAATGGAGTGAATAAAACTTTAAACTTAAATTGGATTTGCTTTCAATAAATGACCTTGATTAGGCTAATTATCCTTCCAGAAACTATTTCTTTTCATCCATCTAATAAATTAGTTCTTGGAATAGTTGATTTCAAAAATCTTTCCCATCCTTAAACTTTATGGTTGTGATTTCATGCATCTATTTTTGTAACACACCATACATTAGATGTTTTGTCATAAACAGCATACAAGGACAGATAGGAAAATAATATGATCTCAAATCTATCTTATTTTCTTTCTTTAGTTGGCTGATCCATGGAAAATTATTCCTGCTTTCATAAATTGGAGATGAGGAAGAAAAAAACACTAATGTTACCTTTATCATTTTTAATCAAAAGAATGTATGAAATATGCATTTGGCTACAATTCCATGCTTTCCATCAAAGTGAATATGCAAATGTATCATAACACATGGAAGTATATTAGAGAACTTTTTTATCAAGATGCAAAGAAACTACTCCAGCAGAAACATTTTGGCCTGGAGGATGCTCTTTGATCTAAGAAGTTGAAGCTTTTGGTGTTTTAAACACCTTATAGTAGGATCATGTAGCCAATTTTTGTTAAATAATCCATTTTCTTAAAACTTTTCTAAAATTTAGAAAACTTAGAGACTGGGAAAAATAAATGCTGGGATCATGCTGTTCTGGAGCAAGACAAAGCAGAAGTGACAATGTTGAGAGCTTTAGGAGAGTTTCCTCCTTATTTTTCTATTGGATATCTGCCTCTGTCTGTCTCTGTACTTTTTTGGCTTGTCTTTCATTCTCTGCCTTTGTTTCTCCACTCTGTGTCTCTGTCTTTCTCTTTTTGATTTTACTTTCAGGCCTCTTTTACAGTGCTGCATGTTTCTTTGCATGCTACCCAAGGGACGGTTACCCCCTGGGTTGAGAGGCTCCTGGGGAGCAGAAAAAGGATGCAAAGTACAGTTGTAAAACTTAGCTATTCACAGATGCAAGGTATAAAGATGGCTGTGTTTGAAGTAAGAGCCTCCTTGAGTTTCCTACCTCAAACAAACCCCTGAACTTCTTTAGATGATTCTGCACTGGAGTGGTCCCTATTCAACAGGCAAATTTGTAAATCTGGGATTACTTTATGAATGGTAATTCAACTTTTTTTTTTTTAAATAAAGGAGGTAGAGCAGAGGGGAGTGAGTGGCTGGTACCCATATCCCCATGGTATCCTCCCTCCATTTGTAAGTGGTCCAAAAAATACAAGGCAGGAGAAAGAGATACCCAGGCTAGTGTGGTGGCTCCCACCTGTCATCCCAGCATTCTGGGAGGCTAAGGTCAGTGGATCACCTGAGCTCAGGAGTTTGAGACCAGACCAAGCAAGAGTGAGACCCCTATCTCTAAAAAATAGACTGAGATTGCTGTGAGCTATGACACCACGGCACTGTACCTAAGGTGACAGAGGAAGAAGAGGAGAAGGAAGAGGAGGAAGAAGAAGAAATTCAGTAAGAATATTGAAGGTCAAGGTGATTCTATTTATATAGGACGCTACCTTAAACACATATCTCAACCTTAAATATAAAACCGTGTTTTCACTTAATTTTAGTACTTATTAAACTTGACACTTTTAAAAATATTATTCTATATGTTAAAAATAGTCTAGACTATGTTAAAAATAGTCTAGGAAATTTTTGCCAATGTACACATATAAGTAATGTGATTGCTTTAATAAACTTAATTATTATTTCGTTATTAAATTCACACTTTCCACTTTAATTTTAGTTGCAGATTTACACGTCTCATATAAACGTGTAAATGGAGATAAGAGTTTGTAATGATTTCACACCCCATATTTTTTTAATACATAACTAAATTTCACTCAGCGGTCACTTATGGAGATCTTCACACCTTTCCAGGCCTAGAAACTATTGCCACTCATTGTCTGCAGAACTGGAGGATTGTCCAAAATGTTTAGAGTCCTCTGTTTGAAACTCTTATACTTTCAGGAAAATGTAACAAGAGCCTATGAAATAAAGTCTTGATGAGGTATTAGAGAAAAGAAATCATCAAGATTTGTTCAAGATTTTGGGGATAGGCTCTAGTTGTCCAGAAATGGTTTTCAATCAGAGAATCTCATTCATAATGAAACGAGATGGATTAAACTTTGGTGTAGTGAATTGTTTTTTCCTTCATGCAATCTGATTCCACTTGTAAACTGCTCTCTTGATTTGAGAATCTCAGTATTCCCGTTCATCATTTCTACCAAAGTAAAGAAAACAACAGTAACTAAGCTCATTAGAACAAATGCACATCGTATGCAATCCCCAGTAGATTTTGACTAAGCAAAAAACAACCAAATTGACTTGTATGAGGAAAAAACTCAAAACAATAAAATATTGGCAGCTTACAAACCTGCCATTCAGGTATTATGGAAATGAGCCAACTCAAATCACTCAAGGAGCAGAAAAAAGCCAACTCACTATGTTTGAATGTCAGAGGGATTTTCAGGTAATAGCTTGTAAAATGAAGGGCACCTTTAAGAGTTCCAATGTAAATTTCAACAACTTAAATCTTTCCTGCAGAGAGTAACAATCCTCAGGAATTCTGAAATAACATATTCCTGACAAAATCACAAGCCTCTTTTCTATAAATGAATCCTGCTATTTCTGTCATGTTCAGTTTTCTTTGTTTTTGCTTTCTTACTTCAAAAGTCAGCTTCAAATCTGGGGAAATTAGAAGGAATTTAAGCTGTAAATACAAGAAAAGAAAAAAGTGTTAATAATATTTTGGTTATCTACTGTGCAATGAGTGCTTCATTGCTTACTCCTCACAACACCCTTCAAAACTGTCTGCTTTTATAAAGGTCCTAACTGAGATTTGGAGATGTCATGAGATTTTCACATTTATACAGCTTACCTAAGTGAAGAAGCTGATGTGATTCCTCAGCACGTGGTCTTTGGTTTCATATTAAGATTTTATCATAATATTGTATGACATAATTTAGCCTATAATAGTGTGTGTGGTACCTATTCATTCAAATAGGAAGATGGTCTCTGATTTCAGCAGAACTCTCTGACACTCTTTGAACGTACAGGAAGACATTCTATCAGTCAGTACTATCATCACACGCCTGATTTGTTTCCATGCCTGCCAGGACATCAAAACTTGTCCTAAGTTCATAATCCCCGTGGAGCCAGGCAGCCAGCCGGCTTGCTTCTTCTTCCTCCTTTTTGCTTGTGGCTTCCCCCTTGCAGCCACTGCTCGCAGCCAGACCGTCAACCATTCTAAAGAGTGTGACAAAGTTGATTAAGGTTGGTTTGTAGAGAATTTCTACTACAAACTAGATATTGTAATTGTATGCAGCAAAAGCACCAGTTTGCTGTAATAGTTTTACATATGTTTGCATCCAGTCCTTTTTTTTCATCACATACCCTCTACCTGGAATCCCTCTCTCTTCCCCACTCTTCCTTAACTGGCAAGCTCTTTTTTGGCTTTTCAATTAATCTTCTCCAGAAATCTTCCTGCAACATCTTGTGTGTATATATCATTTCTCATAACCACCCTGTGAAGTATTGATCTGTTAAGTCTATTTTAACCATTTACATTGAGGCCTTCTTGAAGGCAGGCTTGGGGTCAGTGATTTTTCCGTGCTGTTCACTCCAGGTAAATCTAAAAATATTTTATCATGTAAATTATAAGTTATTCCTCAAGGAAAGAATTGCACATAATTTACAATAAAGTCCTCAAAAGCACTTCAAGACTATAAAAAAGTACGATTATACATCCACTACAGTTCATAGACATATATGATAAGGTAGAAAGCAACTTAGATTCAGCGGGCATCATTCTACAAACATATTTTTGTATCTTACTATTTAGACACAATTGATTTATATTTATGGCCACTATACTTTATTTAAGCTCTAGTCATTTAATGGACTTCTTACATCTTAACTCTTTCAAGGTTTTAAATGCTACAAAATTCTACCTTAACTTAGGTCTCAAGGCTTAATCATAGATGTTTCCAATATCTTAATGATGCACTATCCCTTTAACCCACAAAGAAAGTGGAAACTTAGGGTAGAAGTTTTACTCCTCTGTCCCTCCTCAGCTGCAATAAAGAAGACCCCTCTGCCAGCCGTGGGCAGTAGGTGAGGAATTCTAGAAATCTCAACTCTGGAGATTAACAATAATATAGATTGACATTTTTCTAGATATAAGGCCTGTAAGCTCTGGGCAGTATGCTTTTATTTCATGCATACCTGGACATGCTCAAGAAACAATCTATAGGTCATTAACAATTAGACCTATATAGGTCATTAACAATTAGCTCCCCTGGGACTAGTGGAGTCCTACTTGGCACGGAGGACTATTTCTGGAAGGTGGGGCTTGTGCGACTCTGATTGCTTGGCTTGCTAAACCATATTGCACCACAGAGAACTAATTTTGACAAATTCTAAAAAAGGAAAACATTCAGTAAGCAGGCAGGTCTGCTGACGTTTGATAGTATCTAGTTGTCAGTGAAATTTTAAAAGGTACACAAGCTCATGCCAATTCCTGGATAAAATACACACTGTAGGAGTGTAAGGAATGAAAGTCAGTGACGAAACATTTTGCAAGCATGTTATGTGGAATCATTTGATAGCTAATATTTATAGTTCATGACCTGGATGGCATTAGTTAATTAAAGAAATCACTTGGGATAAGGATGCACAGAAATGATAGTGGGGCTTTTTTTTTTTTTTCCTTAATGATTTATAATAAGCCCAGAGACTTCAGGAAGCTTTTCAAAGTTCTGTAAAACTGAATATATTTTCCCTTTTGCTCATTATTTACTTGACTATAGGTCATTTATCTTGGCAGGAAAAAAACTGTACCTGTCCAATATCAAAAGGCTTATGAATTTCAATCTTTTCTTATTGCCGTATTATATCATATGAGAATTTTTAGTTAAATATAAAGAAGTTTTTTTCTCTATATTAGGGTTTCCCTTGTCTTCTGTGATTTAAGTTTCCATGATTTAAAGTGCTTAGTGAAAATAAATTACTTTATTTGATTGCATGCAGATTTTCCATTAATAAAGTCTAGTATTAACATTATGTATCCAACTATGAAAAAATAATTCTATATTCAAAACTAATTCTGAAGTTTAGTGAATCTGTGAAAGTTTCTTCTTAAAGATCTCACCTAAGAACATTTCTTACTGAATAAAAATATGAATTTATACTTAGGATTACGAATTATGCATACAGGGGAGAGACCTAGTTGTTTTAGTTGGAAATGTTAGATTTCTTAATACTTTCTTTCAACATTTACTTCTACATTATATGCACAGGACAAAGTCCAGCTATCCCACCTCCGTTACTGACAGAACAAGCTTCCAGACCCACGGTCGCATCACCTCCTCTTGAAGGCAAGTATTTTAGTTGTTTTTCTTTTCACAAATATCTTTATTGTAGACAAAATAGAATGTGGACAAAGAAAACACAACAGTAACAAAGCAACGGCAAGGTCCAATATTTTCCTACATAGTTTTAATATGTCTGAACTACAATTTACTTTTGCTAAAATTCCAGTGTGCTCAGTTTTAGACAACCAAAGATTTCCCCTTATGATTCTGTGTTAGTGAGCTTCAGCTGCTGGAAGGATGGTTCGGTCAGGATTCTGGACAAACAGATGAAGGCAGGTCTTGCCACTCTTGAAGTTTTACCACAACTTGGTTGATTTTGAATCTAAAGACTCTGGTGAAATAGTTTCTTGGTTTTGAGTTCCACCTTTTAATAGCTTTGTAAATTTGGGAAGTTACTTAAATTCACTATTTGTAAATTTTCTCATTTTTAAGATGGGGTAAGAATAATACTGACATCTTAAAATTATTGTAAGGATAAAGTGGGGGGATACACATATGTATAAATATATATACACATGTATATGTAAACACCATTGTAATGCATATATATAGTTTATGAGTGCTATCTATGAATGGCAACTAATATTACTAATAATTAATTTTTTAAAATGTGATGTTTCAAGATCAGCAGAATAAAGGGAGGGAAGTGTCATAATCTTGCTGGAAATTTAAACTCATTTATTAAGTCTTTATTCATTTTTTTAATGATTATTTATTCAATTCCAACTGCCAGATATATATTCCAAAGCCCTGGCTACAACAAGATTAATAGAAAACAGATGTTACTTTGCCAAGACTCAATTTATAGACATAAAAACACAAGTAATTAAAGTATGCCACTGATTTTTTATAAGAGCACAAATGGAAGTGTCTGCCCCAGAACAAGGTCCCTTTGCACCTGGAGCCCTGTCTCAGACTGAAAGGGACCTTCTTTGTGCCCCAGCCTGCTTGCTTAGGGACACAACAGCTGCCTAGCGGCCTTGGTCACCCCTTGAGCTTAGTGGTAATGACGCTTATGAAGATTCATCCAGGAAGAGGCTACCATTGTATATCACTTACCTATGGAGTGAGTAAGGGATTTAAATCAAATCAGTTTAAAAAAAAAAAAAGTAAAAAAATCACAGCTATATTTCTTTTGGCATTCAGACTATACTAACTCATATGATTTCAGATAATTTGACACGAAACTGGCAAATGACTATCTCACTGCCCAAAATGTTCACAGGACAACAATAGCCTACAAATAGCAGCATCACTTTACTGTTCCCAGGATTCTAATTCTGTTGTTTCAAGATGAACATAAAGCACATACTCAGATTCCCTAAATTGAGGGATAGCTTGATAGATAATTCAAACATTTGGCTACAAGTTATCTTCAGCAGAGGTTCATAAAGCACCAGGTAGCAAATATTTTGTCCACTAATCTGTCACTTGGAAAAAGATGTGCCATTTGTTAAGTGTGACACAAGTTCTACTGTTGTATTTAAAGAATGATTGGACATTTCACCCTAGAAGACAGTACTGTGTTTCAGCGAATAAAATAGCAGTGTTTAAGGATTGCAAGTCTTTTGTCAGTATCTACTTTTAAATACTTTATCTAAGTACTGGGATGATCTGCCTGAGCTATTGTCCCCAGCCCGTATCTACTTCTGCAGAGAGGCAGAGTCCTCGCACGGCTTGCAGGGAGACTGCTAACGCTGAGTAGCTTCCCGAGGAGTCCATATTATCAGGCGATGCTGAGATCAGGGGCTTTGTCAGGGCTTGCAGATGTGCTGCCTGGGACTTCATTAACATAATTGATTAGAAACTAGGACATATTTAGTATTAATCAAGCTGTTTTTAGTGAGGCTGATTATGCCAGTCCTCTTGATGTACTATTTTAGTCTGGAACTTCCTTAGGACCAAGTTGCAAGAAAATGGCTATATGTATAAAGGAAGAATTTAAACACGGCCTTCAAGTATGCTATTCGATTTGATGAGTTAACATTGTAATAGACCAGGGTGTAAGGACATAAACATATTTCACTTTAATGTTTAAAAAAAGTCGAGCTTATATATAGACTGTAGTATTAATTCTATCTTTAAGGGTTTAAAAATAATTGAGAACTTTATCAATTAAAATCTAAAAATGTGTGGATCTTATTATGGGTAAAAGCACTGTACACATCTGTAAAGACTCTAAAAGCGTTCTTTTTACATTATAACTCTCAAAAAAAAAAAAAAAAAAAATGGGTTTCTCATTCCCAGCACTCACTTTGCTGTGGGAAGTACTGATATACCTCCTGTCTCAGGACCCTTACTTAGTGCATTGAAGCTGGGTCTTGCATTTCCATGTACCCCCACGTCACATGCTTTGTACACCATAATCAAGTGTTTATTACTTTGAATATTTGTCTACAACAGAACTACTTGTTTTCTCTAATTTCTACTGTATATTTTTAGATTATGTTTATCCAGAAAATATTGGCTACTACAGCTTTAAAAGAACTTCATATGATAACTACTTCTTATAATCATTCTGGTAATTGTTTTCACTTTGTCATTAACTATGTATATAACTGAAACTAGCTTAAAATGGACCTAACTTAAATATAATGTTCTCATAATCTTTCAAAAACTTATTAAATTTTGTGATAGAATTAACCTCCATGACTATAGGGAGCTTTCACTCAAAATGCAAAGCCCGTAAGTTCAAAGGGCAGCTGTCATTACCCATTTATTACACAAATGGAGTTGATCTATGTGATTTTTTTCTTTCCCTGCCAACCAAATAGTACCTTATAATATTAACATTTTAGCCTTTAACAATAGAGGCCTTTTATAATCAAATGTTTGCTAGAATTTCCACTAATCTGTTTTTCTAAAGAATTGTAATTCTCATAAGGGATTAGCCTCACCCTGCTCTTCTGTAGAATCCTCAGTGGACAAACAGGACAGCTTTGGGCAATGTTTCCCTTTGCTACTCAGTGATCAAGAAAGGCAGAAAAGCTGTTTAGTAAAGTCCTCAATGTAGGCAGAATTAACAAAGATGATCCCATTCATCTTTCATTAAGAATGCCAGAAGATTTTTTTCCCACTGACTCAACACAGAAGTCAATTAAAGTTGACTTCTTAGGTCCTTCATTTCTTCATCTATAAACTGTAGGGGGTGAGATTTAAATAGTCTGTAAAGTTCCTTTTGCACCCAAAGATTTCATACTTACTGTCTTTAGCCTGGTGGATTGGTAATGAGCAGTCTTAATTAAGAACATAGTGAACACTTCATGGCTTTGCCTAGTGGTTAAGAACCTAAGTAGACATATAAAGTATAATTGTGGCTTTGATAGAAATGTGAAACTTATTGGAGCAATGAGTAATACTATGAAGCATTATTGGCTAAAATTCAAAAGTGAGTTGTAAAAATTAAAAGGAAGATGGGATATGAGGCGGAGCTATGTAGTGAAACCCCAAGTGTTGCATTGAGCCATGAAGAGTAAGTTAGTTGAATTTGTACACATACAGAGGAAAAGGAGCATACATGAAATTTATTATAATTTATTATAAGATTATTTTTTACTATAGAATGCATCTGAGGACAATGTTCTACAGGGGCTAGTAATGTTTTAGTAATGTTTTATTTACAATTCTATTAAGCTGAGAACTTTGTCACCTTAGCTCTTCCATAAGATTTATCATGAGAAGAAAAAAAAAATCATGAAATTCTAAAAGAGAAATTTGGCCTTAGTTATTACTTCATTAACTCTATGGCATAATAGATTTTATTGAACTTTGGGCCACTATAATATTTTCCTTGCTTTTACATTGAAATAAACTCACATCTTCTGGTGATTTTTAATGGAATTGACCTTTAGTTATAAATTTTGATAAAATATATAAACAAAACTACTTTTAATACCTATTTAGCTTAGAACATTGTTACGGGAACTGAATGAAATAATGCATATGACAACTGAGCACATTTTCTAGCACAGTTAAGTACTCAACCATTAGTTGCTATAGTCATTTTATATCAGAAAATTTCTTACATATACATGTATAATAAGCCATTAATTTTGGGGGTGCATTTTTATTGGTATCCAGAGAAGATAATAAGATGATTGCATTCATGACATTGATCAGTATACACACAACTCTACAATAACCTTTTTAATATAAAACTCAGTTATATCCTAAAAGGCTTTGTACACACAGCTAATATTTTCACACCTCTTCACAGATAGTATGAGATTGCTTAAGCCATTGATTAGAGAGTAGTGTGATTAGATCTACATTTTAGATCATGTATCAGCTGCAGAAAGGATGAACTGGTAAGAAGTGGGCTTGAAAGTTTGGGATATGAGGCCAGTAAAGGAGAAGTTGCTTATGGGAAATAAATTATAGTACTTTTCTTTTAAACACTCATATTTTATTCTCAAAACAACTCC
>CAUYPK010120770.1:0-11412 GCA_963574355.1 Loris lydekkerianus
TCGGCTCTTTGCCTCTTATTATTATTTTGTATACTGTGGCTCTTTGCCAAGTTTGGATTTTGTTATGCTGCTTCTGAGGAGGGACCTCTGAGGAGCGATCTCTGAGCGCGTAGTCGAACTTGTTCGCCACCCCTGCTATAGAGGATCCTGCTCTAAGGAGAATGTTTCCAGAATCAGGAACACATGAATTCTCTCTATTTCTCCCCCCCCCATCTTTATTCCTTCGCTTTGCCTTTTTGTATTGTCACTTGTGAAAATCGTGGCACAATTAAATTTTTCTTGCATTTGAATTCAGATTTTCTCATGTATTTGTTTTTCCCGAAATATTGATTTTTTTTCTTGTATTTATTTTATATCTGCCCTACCATACCACTAATACTTCTATAGGCTCCTTGAAAAATCAGTCCCTTTTTCTTTTCTTTTCTTTGGGGGTAAGGGGACAGAGTCTCACTATGTCACTCTCAGTAGAGTGCTGTGACGTCACAGCTCACAGCAACCTCAAACTCTTGGGCTTAAGTGATTCTCTTGCCTCAGCCTCCCAAGTAGCTGGGACTACAGGCGTCTGCCACAACACCTGGCTATTTTTCTTTTTTTTTCAGGTGTCATTGTTGTGTAGCAGTCCTGGGCCAAGTTTGAACCCCCCTAGCTTGGGTGTATGTGGCCAGTGCTGTAACCACTGTGCTACGGGCACCAAGCCCAGTCCCCTTTTCTTAAGGACACTGACTTCCTCTTTTAATTTGTACCAATTGCTTTCTGCATCTCCTGTACAATTATTACTCTAGAATTCCTTCTCATTGGAATTTTCAGGGTCACCCCACCATCTTCAGAAACCTTTCTCAAGGGAACTTTCTTTATGACTCCTTGAATATCTGGAACATTTTTATTTCATCATTATGCTTGGCTAATGACTTTTTCTGGCTTAGAAATTTTGCCTCAGAAAATTGAAGGCCTAGCTTCAGTGTTTCCTGGCATCAGTGTTACTGAGGAGAAGTCTGATGTTGGTTTTATTTGTAATTTCTTCATATTATAGTTGATCTGGTTTTTTCCCCTTTGGAAGCTTTTAGAATCTTTAACTCTAAAATTCTGACATTTTAATACAGTGTATCTAGGTATAGGTCTATTTAAAACTCCGTCTGTGGCATTTTGCAACATATCTAGGTATGGATCTCTCCTTAGGCTGCTGGTTATTTATATGTTATTCATTCATATCTTTGATCAGCCCCTTTCATTTACACAGGAGAAACCATGGCACTGACAGGAACTATGTGTTCCCAGACAGTGCTTGTTCTTTGGGGCAGAATTTTCTGGTGGCGAGGGGCAGGGGCCGGCCATTTTGCAGGGGCCCATTTCCCAACACCCACAGAAAAAGCATGCCACTAAGCCCATAAGCAGCCTCAAATCTTTCATTCCACTTGAATTTTTAGAGAAAAACTCCCCCATTTTCTCCCCTCTAGTTAAGCATCCTATTGTCTTTTGTCCTGGGAAAATGGGATTGAAATGGGGTGAGTCCACCTGGATTAACCACAGAGAGATTCTTATTCTTTCTCCCGACCCTCAGCTTTCCTTCCAGGAGATCCCTTGCCTGTGCTCCAGCACACAGGCTCCCTCCTCCATTGGAGCCCCTTCTGCACAGCCCAGGCTGTGGCCACTTAATTTTTTCTACCAAATAGCTTCTGAGCCATCCCCATACTCTCAGAACCACTTGTGCCTCCCCTCCCACTCTGATATTCTGAATTTCTTCCTCTGTAGACATTCCTGTGTTTCACAGGACTTTAGTTGGATCTCACTTCCAAGACAAGGAGATAACTGTGTGCTCCATGCAACTTTCTGAGCCAGAGGCCCTTTAATCATCCGCTTTGAGTGAGAACCCAAGTAAATAGATGCATGGATGGATGGATGGCTCTCCATCTCAATCAATCAAACATAATCCTGGCACACTGGCTAATTGTCTGTGGTGCAATGAACTACCAAATCATTTTTATAAGCTATAACTCATTCCGTTGATCATGATGTCACTCACACAAGGTGGAAACTAAAGAAAAACAGAGATTTAATGGGCTGGAGTCTGGGTAGAAGTGGTGCAACATGATGTCTGTGAGCCTCACCCAGATGCAGCATCAGCAAGGAATTTTGTACCATCAGGGAAACCTCTCTGCCAGATCCCTGAATATCTTTCCATAGAGCACCAGTCCCACAGGTGTTTATAGGTATCATGAGAAACCTCTGGCAACAAATGAGTTTGAGGACTACTAGGTGCAACAAAAGCAAGCAGCCTTTTTCACTGAAGGACTTCTTAGAACCTTAATAGGATGATAAGAGTTGTAACACTTCAAGGGCAGAATATAAAATGAAACATTTCCCAAACTCCTTTGTGCATAGAACCCTTTTGTCATTGGATATAAAGTTCTAAGGAGCATGCTTTGGAAACCCTCCTTAAACCTGTTTCTCCCGCAGAGACCATTTGCAGAAAGTAAGAAAGGAAAAGTCATGGAAAAAAAAATAAAGCAGAGGGAAAATAAGGTATCTCTGTCCATAACCCTTTACATTTATATCTGCAGCTGCACCGTGTGTATATCTGTATCTCCCCCTAAATCTTCTCTGTCGACTTTCACGCCATCCTCTCATCAAGACCTAAGCTCCCTGTGGCAGGTCATGCTTCTGGAAAGCCTCCTCTGAGTGACTGCACTGTCTATCTACCTGAGGAGACTTACAAATGCTACATTCCATATCTGACTTTGAGAATGTCAGAGCTAGAAATAAACATGGCTGTCATGTAGCTCAATAGCTTGTTGTATAGGAGAGAAAACCAAGAAGCAAAGAAGTTCAAGACTTGCCCAAGGTTACACAGCATATTAGGGGTGGATCTGGGTTTAAAGTATCTGCCTGTCCACGATAGGAATCTACAGAGGTGCGTCAGTCAAAGGGCCAGTGGTTTGGCTCCCAGTTGCCTCTAAATGTCACTTTCCTTTCCCTGTACTCTCATAACTCTGAACATCAGGCCAGCAGCTGGTCTGGAGCTCTTCTTACTGTCCCCAGAAGTCACAGATTAAGGCCTGGGCAGGTGGGACCCAGTCAGATGGGTCCTCCTTTTGAAATCACTCCTGGGGCCTAGGATGGCCCCACAATGGCCGAGGAATCTTTGAGCCTCTCCTCTGTCCATTGGGTCTTAGGGATCTGCCAAAGCAAACTGCAACTGCTTCAAGAGTCCCCTTATTGTTTATTTTAAAAATTCAAATTCTGCTATCCTATGCAGCCTCAGCTCCTGTTTTAGGTTATAGAGCAGAATTTTGAAATTGAGAGGAAGGAATGTGTGGGATTGTTCTCATTAGCATGCTTTGCAGAATAGTGGGATAGCAGACGTAGAGAACTTCAAAGAGGTAGGGGTGCCCAGCCTTTTTTCTTCTCTACAATACATTGGAAGAAGAGGGTTGTCTTGGGCCACACATTACAAATGCAAACACTAATGAAAGCTGCTTGGCAAAAACAAAAACAAAAACAAACAAACAAACAAACAAAAAAATAGAAAGAAAGAAAAAAATGTCTGTGCATGTGCATACTTTTTGTGATATTTGACACCACAGAATAAGCAAAAAAGTTCTCATGAAATCATCACGCAGCCTGCTTCTACAGGTTGGACAGCCCTGAAAAGACTCTTGGAAATCATGTGGTCTGATTCTTTCATCTTGCAGGTGAGAAAACCTAGCTTGGCCTGGCTTCCGTATCAGGTGGCTGAGCTGTGTGGGGACCCAGTCCCTGAGGTTTTGTTCTGTTTTCCTCTCTTGAAGCCACGTATTTAGAATTAGTTCTGTTTCCCTCCACCATCGAGGTTTAAATGTATTGGCTTTCTGTACCTTCATCTGGAAGCACTTTAAAGAGAAATAGTACTAGTTTGTGAGATCAAATTATTAGAAAACCAAGTATGTTCATTAAAGAAGGGAAGGGCAGTAGAGTGCATTGATTTTTCTGGATATTATTATGAATCTTAACATATTGAGTTCAGTTGTAGCCTAGAAGTAACGCATGTGCATGTCTAGTGAACCTCTGTAAACCAAAAATACAAAATTACTTGTCAGGTCCAAATTAATTGAGGCAAAATTCTCCTAAAAATAAGATCTATTTGTGTGTATGTATAGCAAAACATGTGTATTTGTATTTGTGTGTGTATATATATATATATATATATATATATGTATCAATAGAATACACATTCATACACACACCTGCATGTATGGATATATATGTCTGTGTACATGGGTGTATGTTTTTATACATCCTCGTTTAGAGCTCTGACTTGTTAAAAGGAATAAACCTTTTCTAGAAGAGACCCAGAGGTGTTTTTTTCTTTTTTAAACCAATAGATTTCATTTAGGAGACAGGGGCAAAGCCAATAATCTCTACATACTGTGTGTGTGTCCTGGAGGGTCAGCAGAAAAAAGATAATAAAAGGCAGAGCAAATAAATAGAAGAAAACAGAAGCTAAAGTGCTGAGAAACATTTTTTTCTTTTTTTCCCTAAGAGCTCATTTTGGTAATCCTCGAGGAAAATAGAAAAGCACTTGATCTGACAGGAAGGAGAAAGGGGAACCAGATGAAAATGAAAAAATTGATTTAATTCAGTGAGAAATGGGAGGCAGGAGAGATGAAAGCATCTGCTGGAGGAGGAGTCGGGAAGGGCTGGAGTCCGAGGCTGTGCCGCTTTCAGTGGGACACAACTCGGCAGAGACGGAGAAGCACACAGTCAAGTTCTCCCTTTTCCATGTCGGTTCTTAGCTCTATTAATAGGATCGGATTGGTCAAGTTTTGCTTTAAGACCCAGATGTCAGGGTATAAAAATCTTTCAGGTTATTTTTTTTTAATTTTTTTAAAAAATTAATGCAAATCAAATAAGCATATCTGGTTCATTTCAGCTCCTTCACTGTCAACCCAGGGGGCAGAGATTGCTTTGATTTCTCAACCTTCTCTTTGTCTGTGATGAACAAGGCATAAAAGTATCTGTGGCACCAAACTTTAAACTTCACCCTGTCCTTATTTTTCTTGATCTTGACAGACTTGGCATCCTTTTGCCTGGCTGTGAACAGAAAGTCCTTGATTTCCTCAATTTTCCAAGGCAGGGTGACAAGGCACGTAGGAGGAAACTGCAGACCCCACAGAGCAGGTAGCAAGAAGGGGGCAGGAAGAAAAAGCACTTCCATGTTACTTTTTAAATTTTTGCTAAGCGGTAGTAGGTTTTATTGCTTTTTCTATGCATTTCATTGATTTTTTAAAAATTAAATATTTTAAAAAGCAAGTTTTTGTCCATTTCCTTGAATAAATCTCTCAGACTCATGGAGTTCTAATGTTCACATATGGTGGCTCCCAGACACTCTGCTCCTGGAAAGAACGTGAACCCTGAGTAAATGCTAGTCTCCAACCTGTGCAGACAGGAAGCAGGAGCAGGCTGGATCTGCACTGCTGGGCATCACTTGCATGCAGGGTTGGGGGAGCTGCATGGGGCACCCCGAGACCACCCTACCAATTCCTCTTCATTTTTCAGAAGAGGAATTATGCATGTAGGATAATAAGGTATCTGGTTAACAAGATGTCCAGCCTGAGCTTGCAAAGGTCCTGGAATGATCTGGGCTGCTTGTAAGTGATCCTTCTACTTCTTGCTACCCTGGCCTCCACTCCTACTTTATGACAGCAGCCAGGGCCATCTTCCTAAACGTAATTAAGTTCAGCATTTCCTTGTTTGAAACTCTTCAGTTGCTTCCCACTAACCATATTTTAAAGTCCAAATTCTTTACTATGACATACAAGAAAGACATTAACTGTAGCAGATTTCCAACATTGGCTTTCTCCACTCTCTTGACCAACTTCTTTCTCTTGCCTTCTTCTTTTGTTGAGAGTGGAAGTTTTAAAAATGACTTGATTCCACCAGCTTTCCTTGGAGATAGGAGGAGCCATCTGCCAGAGTTATGGCTGGTGAAATGTAAGCAGAATTGTGCTCAGGGGCTTGGCAAATTCAGAAAATAAAAATACAGCACACCCAGTTTTATGTAAATTTCACATAAATAATGAGTATTTTAAGTACAACTATATCTCAAATATTGCATGGGATATGCTCATATTAAAAAAAATGTGAAATTCACATTTAACTGGGTATCCTGTGTTTTATCTGGTAACCCTATGTACTGGGGGAAATTTCGCTTCTGCTTCTTTTTTCTTCTTCTTGCCTGTAATATGGACATAATGTTTGGAGGTCCATGTTTTGTGACCATGAATTGAGGAGCATGTGGAATAGAAAAAAAATGTGCTAAGAAATACACATAATGTTCTTAGTAAAGTATCTCAGGAATGGAAAAAAAAAATATCCAATGTATTCAGTACTACTGTGAAACCAATTTATAATCACTCACACTTGCATATGAAAAATGAAAAACTACTATAGCCTAGGATGAAGGAGGGAAGGAGAGAGAAGGGAAAGGGAGAGGGGTGGGTTGACAGAGGGAGGGTTAGTAGGGGGAACACACCTATGGAGCACATTGCAAGTACAAGTTGGATCTAACAGGTGTAGAACACAAGTGTCTTAATGCTGTAATTGGGTAAATGAGGTGAAGGCTATGTTGATTAGTAGGATGTAAGCACTACAGTTTGTACAAATAATCAACACACCGAATCCCATAATGGCATAAATGTATTTATGATCTGTGTATAAATGACTTAATTAAAAAAAAAGAAATACACATAATGGAGTTGTTGGATATAACATGGTATTGTAGCAGATATCTAAACTGCCCATATCTGGCTAAGTCACTGCAGAGAGGAGTTCTGTCGTTTTGCCCCTGACGTCCTGTGAGGGCAGGGATCTTGTCTGTCTTGAGTAGGCTGACTAGTGCCTAACACAAAGCCAGCTACAGTGTTCCTTCAATAAACATTTACTGAACAAACTTAAAAAAGATACCGTTTAAGAAAAAAGCAAGTAATTAGCATATTTCCTTGTTCTTATATAAAATAGTGTTATTATTTAAATTGAGAAGGATATTTTTCCCTTTTGAACTAACTGGTAGCTATAGAAGGGTTATTGTTTGCAAAATGAAACAAATCAATTTTTAAAATGCCTGGCAGTTTGGACTCTTAAGATTAGTGTTTTTCAAATTGTGGTTTGTAACCCATTAGTGGGCCATGAAATCAATTTAGTGGGTCGTGACCAGCATTAAATAAAAAGGAGGAGAAGGAGACCAGTAGGAAGAAGAGGCAAAATGACATTCTAAAACATCCTCATTGTAACTCTCCTTTGGGAAATAATAATGGCTTCTGATCTATATTTACGTGTGCATGTACACACATACATACACACAAACACACACACACAGAGGTTTATGTGCCCTGTGTTGTGATGTAAAATGTATTTCTTACTGTGAATTACAGTAAAAAAGAAAACAAACAAACAACAACAACAAAACACATTGAAATCCAGGCTCAAGATGAATATAGCTCAGATTTCAAATGTCCATATGTGGAAATTACACTGGCCGAGTTCTGCCCTGAGACACCTCTCTTAGCTAGGTGACTTTGGGAGGAAAACCAATCTATTTGGACAACATTTTGTGATTTATAAAACTCTCTCATACAAACAATATTACAAGGACCCTGTGAAATCGATGCTGCCCCTAGTTGTAGCTATGTCTCTAATAATGGCAGCCACCAGCCACATGTGGCCAGTGAGTACTTGAAATGTGGGTGATGCCACTGAGGAACTCCATTAGTTATTTTATTTAATTTTAAATAACTTAAATTTTAAAAATTGACACTTGCTTGACTTAATTATCGGAAAAATACATTTGGAACAACTTGGGTATGTGATTCTAAGTTTTCAACTATATACAATTTTTTTTTTTTTTGCAACAGAGCCTCAAGATGTTGCACTGGGTAGAATGCCGAGGCATCACAGCTCACACCAACCTCCGACTTCTGGGCTCAAGCAATTCTCCTGCTTCCACTTCCCAAGTAGCTGGGACTACAGACACCCGCCATGACGCCCGGCTATTTTTTGTTGCAGCCATCATTGTTGTTTGGTGGGTCTGGGCTGGATTCGAACCCGTCAGCTCAGGTGTATGTGGCTGGCACCTTAGCCTCTTGAGCCACAGGTGCTGAGCCAGCTATATACAAATTTTATAAAATATAGATTAGACATTTCAGATGAAACACTAGCTTCCAAATTGAAATATCCAGAGGGGCAGAGACAAGATGGCTGACTGAAGCCAGCTTTCCACAGAGGCTCCCATACAAAAGGAGAGTTAAAGGACAGAAATTTAGCAAGTAACCTGGTGGATTAGAGCTGCACCAAGAGAGAAGGTTGAAGAATGCACATCAACCCCGCTGAGGCAAGCTGCGACCCCAAGGATTCAAACAAAAGGTACAAAATCCATCACCAAGCAGACAGGAGTCACCTCCCCCATGAGAATGGCTTGGAGTGCCCCACAAACAAACAAGCAGAGATCAAAGTTCCTCCCACTACACTCCACAGGAGAGACCCTCTAAAACCTGGACCTACCTCCCCTACTAGGGTGTCATGGCGTTCTCCTGCCAGGAATAAAACAGTATAAAATGGAATATATTCTCTACCTGCAATTCTGAGCTCCCAGCACTTCCCTCCACTCTCACTCTGAGGTCTGGAGCCCTGTCCCCCAGGAGTGCAGATTCTTGGGTGATTTCTTGAGAGGCGTGGACAGGGCCTGGACTGCAGCTGGTCAGTGCTGATTTTGCAGCATGGGAGTGAGGAGAGGATGGTTGGCTGAGAGGGAACCACGCAGGAGTGGTGGTGCCTTGAGGCACAGAGCAACAGCCGTTTTTGGCAACAATAGGGCTCACCCTCGGATATTTTGAAGTCACACCCCCTGTCTCTCTTGGCAACCAGAGGAGGCTGGGCCTCTTCTCAGGTGGCAACCACTGGGTAACAGATTAGGGATTGAAACTCAGGCCCCGTGAGTAAAGGGTTTGCCTGAGGTGGTACCGGCCTGGGTGGAGCACAGGGACTAGTAAATGCACACGCAGAGCCAGGAGATTCCCAGGGTGGGGCTGACCCAGAGGACCACTTTACTGAGCCTAAATTCACCTGGCCCTCAGGATATTGTCAGCCTATAGACAAACGAAGGCAGGAGGCTAGAACTGACAGCTAACCATGCTACGAATACAAACCTGCAGCAGCAAAGACAGGGCCTGAGACGCAGGTTCTGTGAACTCAAAACAGCTTCTCTTCTGCAGAGGAATTTAGCAGGGACAGAAATAAATTCCTGCAATGTTGTTCTGTTCTGTCAGTAACATCAATCAGGGGCGGGGCTGGAACTGAGTGAACACCTCCAGCCTCCAACAAGTGCCTAAGTTTGTCAGGCCGCAACTCCCCTTGCTGGATAGAGGCAGAGAGCATCAGCCTGACTGAGCAGACATAGATTTCCTTGTGATTCAGGCAGGTGCAAACCACTGGAGTATCTGCTCATTGGAGGCAACTGGGCCACAACCCCGCAGGGTTATCAGTGACTGGGTGCGATAGAGGTGCAAGATGGGGAAGGAGGTATCAACCTTACCAGACTAATCTATTTTTTGGGTTGGTCCTCCTGACTTCATGGAGCAATGGAGCAAGTCATATTTCAGTTGCCAGCAGACCCCTGCGATCTAGTTGCCAGAGACCTTTTAAACTCTCCCACCTGAGACAGGTGCTGATTTAGACAATTGATTTGAATCTTTTGAACTGAGCAAATCAACCAAGGACTATCCAAGTGGTGCCCTGGGTGTGTGGTTGTAGGAGGGTTTGACTTTCCTTTTCCAATTGTTACCTGTGGAGGGCAGGGTGACTTAATTGCTGGTATCACTCCACAGCTGAGACTTCAACCCAGAGTAACTGTTTCACTATGGTCAGAAAGAGACCAGCTGAAAACAAGACAGAGCCCCTTACCCCAATACCAAACAGGTCCCCAGTTTCTCAGGCCATACCACTGTACAGGTCCTTGACAAAGCTCCAGGGGAAAAGTCAAAAGGTATAAAATAATCATGGGGCAGAATCAGTGGAAAAACTCAGGTAATATGAGTAACCAGAATAGATCAACCCCCCCAAGAAAATATATGTCAGATGTAACTGAAGATCACATTCATAAACAGCAGATCGAGATGTCAGAAATTGAATTCAGAATTTGGATCGCAAACAAGATTAATAGAATAGAGGAAAATTTGGAATTAAAATTTGAGGGGAAATTCAAATGTCAGAAATTCGAGGAGAAATTCAAAAGTTGTCTCAAGAATTCAATGAATGTAAAGACAAACCACCAATGATTTTGACACATGGAAGCAAGAATTTACAGCCCTCAAAGATCTGAAAATCACAGTAGAAGCCCCCTCAGTAACAGAGTGGAGCAAACAAAAGGAAGAATTTCTGACATTGAAGATAAAGCCTTTGAACACTCCTAAACTCTCAAAGAGGGAGAGAAATGGAGAACAAAAATGGATCATTCTCTCAGAGAGCTCTGGGAAAATTCAAAGAAGGCTAATATCCACCTCATTGGAATCCCTGAATGTGATGAAGTGGCTTCGCAAGGTACAGAGGCCCTTCTCCATGAAATTATAAAAGAGATTTTTCCAGGCATGCCAAGAGATTCTGAAATTCAGATAGCAGACAATTTCAGAACCCCAGCATGACTCAACCTGAATAAGACATCCCTCAAGCTTATCATAATTAACTTCACTAAAATTAATATGAAGGAGAAAATTCTGAAAGCAGCCAGACATAAGAAATCCATTACCTACAAAGGGAAGAATATTAGATTGACTGCAGATCTCTCTGCTAAAACGTTTCAAGCCAGAAGAGGGTAGTCATTGACTTTTAGTCTACAAAAGCATAATAACTTTCAACCCCGGATCATGTATCCAGCTAAAGTGAGTTTCATTTATGATGGAGAAATTAAATACTTTAATGCCATTCACAGGTTGAAGAAATTTGCCATAACCAAACCAGCTCCTCAGGATATTCTAAGACCTATCCTCCATAATGACCAGCCCAATCCTCTACCATAAAAGTAAACTCACTCAGAAACTTTTGATCCAACTCCAACTTCCACAGTGGTGACAGGATTAAAAATGTCCACTGAACTTTTGAAAAACTCCATACCCAAAATTTTACCAGACTTACCAATATTCTCCATTAATGTGAACGGCTTAAAGAGGCACAGGTTAGCTGACTGGATACAAAAACTCAGGCCAGATATTTGCTGCATACAAGAGTCACATCTTACCTTAAAAGATAAATATAGACTCAGGGTGAAAGTTTGGTCGTCCATATTTCAGGCAAATGGCAATCAGAAAAAAGCAGATGTTGCAATTCTATTTGCAGACACAATAGGCTTTAAACCAACAAAAGTAAGGAAAGATAAGAATAGTCACTTCA
>CAUYPK010120771.1:0-15436 GCA_963574355.1 Loris lydekkerianus
AATATGCTTTTCTTGTATGCAGCAGATATCTGGCTTGAGTGTTTGTATTCAGTTAGCCAACCTGTGCCTCCTTAGAGGACAATTTAAGCCATTCACATTAATTGAGAATATTGATAAGCCTTTTGAGAGTCTGGTGGACATATTTAATCATTTTGAGACTGTGGAATTTGGAATTTGATCACATTTTCTGGGTGGGTTTACTTTTGTGGTGGAGGATTACGCGGGTCTTTATGGAGGATAGGTCTGAGAATATCCTGGAGAGCTGGTTTAGTTATGGAAAATTTCTTCAACATGTGAATGTCATTAAAGTATTTAATTTCTCTGTCATAAATGAAACTCAGTTTAGCTAGGTACAGGATCCTTCATTGAAAGTTATTTTGTTTTAGGCAATAAAAGTCGATGACCATCCTTTTCTAGTTTGAAAGGTTTCAGCAGAGAGATCTATAGTTATTCTAATATTCTTCCCTTTGTAGGTGATGGTTTTGTTTCCTCTGGTTGCTTTCAGAATTTTCTCCTTCATATTAACTTTAGTGAAATTGATTATGATATGTCTGGGGGATGTCTTATTTTCGTTAAGTCATGCTGGAGTTCTGAAACTGTCTGCTATGTGAATTTCAGAATCTCTTGGCTGTCTGGAGAGTTCTCCTTCATAATCTCATGGAGAAGAGACTCTGTGCCTTCTGAAGCTACTTCGTCACTTTTGGGGAGCTCTATAAGATGAATATCGGTTTTCTTTGAATTATCCCAGAGTTCTCTGAGAGAGTGATCTGTTTTTGCCCTCCATTTCTCTCCCTCTTTGAGAGTTTGGGAGTGTTCGAAAGCTTTGTCTTCAATGTCATAAATCCTTTCTTCTGCTTGCTCCATTCTGTTACTGAGGGATTCTACTGTGTTTCTCAGATCTTTGAGGGCTACAACTTCTTGTCTCAATGTGTAAAAATCTTTGATCATTTTGTCTTTCAATTCGTTGAATTCTTGAGATATCTTTTGGGTTATTGCTTGGAATTTGAATTCGAACTTATTTGCTATCCAGATTCTGAATTCGATTTCTGACATCTCAGCTATTTGTTTGTGCATGGGATCTTGTGCTGTGTCTGCCCCATTAATCCTTGGAGGGGAGTTGATATACTCTGATTATTCACATTGCCAGAGTTTTTCTGTTGATTTCACCTCATGATTGTTTTTCACTGTTGCCTCTGGCCGTCCTCAGAGTTGGGCAGGTGCCTCTCCAAGATGAGACCCCAGCGGGATCACTCTATTGTTGTTGGATCTTTATAGGGAGTGACCCTGTGTAATTCCTGTGGGGCTGCCCCAGCTAGGGAGTTCTGGTTGTGGAAGCAGCTCCTGAGTGTGACACACCCAGATCCAGCAACAGGGCGGGGGATGGTGCACATGGTTCTGGGAGTGACTGGCGCCCAGTGACTTTGGCACAGAGGGCCCAAGGCTCCAGCAGTCTCTGGCCAGGTGCAGGGCTCTGTGCAGAGGCAGGGAAAACTACGGATGGCACGGGGCTACCAGAGTCCCTGGCCAGACTAGCGGTGGGTGTGGAGGCAGGTAGGGTACAGGAGGGAGGACACGGGGTTGCACGGCTCTTGCAGTTCCTGGTCAGGGTGTGCTGAGGCCGGGCGGGTGTGGGTTGCGAGACGGGGGTCATGGCGCAGCAGTCATGGGGTCCGGGTGGAGCCGATCTTACAGTCCGATGGTTTCAGTCGCAGTGCTGCTCTTAGGGAGGTCCAGGCAGGAGCCGATCTCGGTCTGGCACAGCTCTTATGGAGATCCCGGTGGTATAGCTTTTACGGAGGTCGGGGTGGGCGCTGATCTCTGTCCCGGCGCAGCTCAGATTGACTATTATTGGCATGTATGAAGGCTACTGATTTGTGAACACTGAGTTGTATTCCGAGATGTTTACTTTATTCCTTGATCACTTACTGGAGGCTTCTGGTTGAGTCTCTGGGGTTGTCTAAGTATAAGATCACATCATCAGCAAAAAGTGAGAATTTGACTTCCTCTATTCTCATTTGAAGACCCTTGATATCCTTCTCTTGCCTAATTACTTTGGCTCAAAATTCCAGCACTATGTTGAATAGAAGTGGTAATAGTGACATCCTTCTCTGTTTCTAATTCTATGTATTAAAAAAATTATACATCATGACCAGGGGGCTTTTTCCCAACAATGCAAGGTTGGGTCAATATATGTAAATCCAGAAATGTTATCCACCACGTAAACAGAAGCAAAAATAAAGACCATTTGATACTCTCAATAGACATAGATTAAGTGGTCAACAAAATTAAGCATTCTTGTCCGATAAGAACACTTAAGAAAATAAGCATAGAAGCTGGGCCTGGTAGCTCACGCCTATAATCCTAGCACTCTGGGAGGCCTAGGTAGGTGGATTGCTCACAGAATCAAGACCAGACTGAGCCAGAGCAAGACTTCATCTCTCAAAAATAGCTGGGCATTGTGGTGGGCATCTGTAGTCCCAGCTACTTGGAAGGCTGAGGCAAGAGAATAGCTTAAGCCCAAGAGTTTGAGGTTGTTGTGAACTGTGACACCATGGCACTCTACCGAGGACTACAAAGTGAGACTCTGTCTCAAAAAAAAAAAAAAAAAAAAAAAAAGAAAGGCATATATGAGATATTTCTTAAACTGATAAGATAAAGCCATTTACAACAAACCCACAGCCAATATCATACGGAAAAGCATTTCCACTTAGAACTGGCACCAGATAAGGATGGAACATAGAACATGAAAATTTGTTGACTGTACAAACCTGGGGTGGGGATGGGGAAGGAACACCCCCCTTATTAACGGCTTCAAACATTTGCATTCTGTCTTCTAACATGGAAGTAAAAAGCATCTTCTATGTATGTGTGTATGTGAGAAATAGATTCTCCCCCAAAGCCTACTCCTGGTGCTAGTGAATTGAAGAAGAATTGAAGAAGAAAAGAGATTTATCTGAGCAAGAGTGAGACCCCATGTGGTGGCTCACACCTATAATCCTAGCACTCTGGGAGGCTGAGGCAGGTGGATAGCCCTAAGCTCACAAGTTTGAGAACAGACTGAGCAAAAGTGAGACCCCCATCCCTAAAAATAGCCAGGTGCTGTGGCAGGCACCTGTAGTCCCAGCTACTTGAGAGGCTGAGGCAAGGGAATCACTTGACCCTAAGAGTTGGAGGTTGCTATGAGCTATGACACCATAGCACTCTATGGAGGGTGACAAAGTGAGACTCTGTCTCAAAAAAAAAAAAAAGGAAAAAAAAAGAAAAAGAAAGATATTTTGGATAAATCAGGGTGAAATATCACTCATATATATGTATTTATGACTATTCAGTATATGATAAATGTGGCTTTGCCAATAAGAGGAGGAAGGGATAGATTATTCATTCAATAAATGAGATTGGGGCCACTGAAAATTTAGAACAAAAAGTTGGCTCTCTCTTTTTACATACATAAAAATTCATTCCAGATGGAATAAAGAACTAAACTTAAAAAACAACTGAAAAATATCTATAGGAAATATAGATGACTATTTTACATAGTAACGTTGGAAGGAATAACAAGTGTTTGTTGCATTTGACTATATAGAAATAAAAACTTCTGTTCAAAAAGAAAAAAACTCAAAACTCATTAAAAACAAAATTACAAGACCAATGACAATCTGGAAGACTGTATTTGTAACATATATAAAACAGACAAGGGATTGATAACTGCAAAATAGAGTTTTTGGAAATGAACAAAAGACAAACATTAAAAAATGGTCATAGAGTAAGAATAGGCAATTCATAGTAGGAATAGATTACTTGACTTAGTAATCAGAAACATAAAAGTTAACAATGAGAGGTTTTCCTAATAACAGATTATTAAAAATTTAGCAAGGTTTAAAATAGTCTATGGGTTAGTGAAAATTCTTGGTGGTGTATAAACCAAACCTGCTCTCAAGATAGCCAAGTGGCAGAAACTATCGAAAATTTCAATGTGGAAATCATTTAAAGCCAGATATTAACTTTGAAATGTTGATCTTAGCAAAGCATTTTTACAGGTGCTCAAGAGGCACGTGGAATGAAATATTTTGCAATGTCATATGAGGGACAATTGAGGAACACCTGACACGCCCATCCATAGGGGATTGTCCCATGGTGAGCAGGTCTATGCAAATCTGTCCCCAAAGGCCAGGGAAGCCGAGAGGCTGAAGAAAGAGATTGAGACATCCAGTTTCTCACAAACATTTAATAGGGACTCTTGAATAGAAGCCATGTCCCAGGTCACATTGAGATGAGATGGTTGATCCCAGTGCCATAACCCCCTAGACCCAGAGTTATATCGCATAGAGAAGGAATGTGTAAGACCATTGAAGTCAACATCTCAGAGAAAGGCAAGAATGTGAATCTGCCTAGGGTCAGGACTTATGGTTAAGGTTGTTTTGACTTAGGGGTAGGATTTATGATAATAGTAGATAATGTAGAAATCTAGAGGCATTCCTGGAATAGGGTTTAATCAGAAGTCAACGTCCAAGATGAAGTTGCTGTAGCTTTCACACTCCACCCCCTTAATCTGGCTCTAACGATCTCAGTACACTCCTCTTGTGGTGTGTGGGGATGTTCTTGATATTGTAATTCAGCAGCTGTGTGATGGCAGTGGAAGACAGTTTGGGCCCAGTGGGATTCCAAATGAGGGAGATTTGCAGGCTTTGTTTACTATCTCTAGTCTTTAGAATGCCATGATTTTGGTTTTCTCAGAAGTAAAACAAAGAAAGATATATAATATTAATAATTTGAATAGTAAAAATATAGTGCACACAAGGATTACAATCAAAGGAAAATCTGTATGCCAGAACAACAACAACCCAAAAGAACCTATTCTCCATTAGAAGAGAGCCAACTAAAAGCATCATAAGAAAATTGAAACCTGGCTGTTGTTTGGAGATTTGTAGCCAAGAAATAATTCAGGATTTAGTCCAAATTGTCAGCAAATGATAAAACCCCCCAAACAATGATAAGGGCTAGAATCTAGTAAGGAGTGTATTATAGTTTTCTTCTGAAACATAAGTTTTTTTTCTTCCCAGTTTTCCATTTCTACCAAGGATAAATCGTAACAGGACCAATTTATTAATATTTGCAAAATAATTTTTAGTGTCATGATACCTGGCCTGCTGCATCTATAAAGTGCAGCAAGAGTAATTATTAGTTATATAGGCTCTTTTTAAGTTGGCTTTGTTGGAACTTTCATAAGTAATTTGGAACTTGACTTTTTAAAACCTTCTAGGCCTTAAGCAAAGGCAAGGATTTGTGTTTGTAATACCTATATGAATTGGCCAAATCTTCTTCTTGAGGTCCCCAAATATCTTGAGGTTCCTGAGCCTGTCAGAAAGTGACATTCTTTATTTACCATAGATCAGGAACCTTGTGAAGGAATCATATAGCCAAGGTACCAGGCCAATATTTCCAAGGCTCTTTTTTTCATCTCTATAAAGTCAATCTAAATTCCTCAAAGCAGTCTGATTTTATCTGAAAATATGCTATTATAGCTAAAGCCTTAGTAAAATAACTCATGTCTCCAATTGTGTCCTGCCACAAAAGAAAACAGAGTTTTATTTTATTTTATTTTTTTTTTTGTCTCTAATTCCATGTTGAATTAAGAAAACAGATTCTGGCTGAGCGCAGTGGCTCACGCCTGAATCCTAGCACTCTGGGAGGCAGAGGCAGGTGGATTGCCTGAGTGGGGATCTCGAGACCAGCCTAAGTAAGAGTGAGACCCCATCTCTCACTCATCTCCTGGGGTTGTGGAGGGCAACTGTAGTCCCAGCTGCTTGGGAGGCTGAGGCAAGAGGTTCACTTGAGTCCAAGAGGTTGAGGTTGCTGTGAGCTACGATGCCACAGCACTCTATTGAGGGTGACAAAGTGAGACTCTGTCTCAAAAAAAAAAAAAAAATAATAAAAAGAAAAGAAAAGAAAGAAAAAAATAGAAAACAGATTCTTACTGAATTTATGCAAATAACTATATTGCCATAAAATAAGAATACTCATAAATAGTTTCTAGATTTTGGAGAAATCAGGTAGAGTGCAAGGCAAATTTTGCTTACACATATATATGTCACCCAATTTCCCTGAGCTATGAATAACTCAGAAGGAAAAAGGTTTTCTTGGCTCTTCTTGAAGCAGAGTAGCAGCCTTCTAAACAGGATGTGTCTGCTCACTTTGGAACTGTCATCCATAAGCCAAACAAGTGAGAGCTGTTTATCAGGCTCTGTAGAATCCACCAGCTCCTCACAGAGTTCCAGAGTCAGTTGTAGGGGACAAAAGAGGCTCCCTGCACGTATCTCCTCTCTGCTCTGCCCACGTGTATATATCCTATATACCATTGCTTTCCCTATGAGAGTGTTTCTTTAACATCACCTTGGATAGCACAGGTATTTATTTTTTGGTCTCTAGCTTCAGTTAACAACCTATAGCAAGGCAGTAAATGGTCCGCGAGTAGAAATTCTCTAGTAAAAGTCGCTAGTAAAAGTAATCATCTCTGGGAGGTGCTCACAGGCTTTTGCTATAGCCCCAGTAAACATTCCACAGAGGATGATCAAATGGAGAATTTGTCCCTACCAGCACATGCCTAATTAATAGTGCTTGAAGATTAGATGTGCGTACTTTTGTTTTACAGTACTAGGTTGGCCAGATGCAATGTCCACATCCACAAAACATTTAGGTAAAAGAGACAAAAGTACTTTACATAAAGCCTATTTAAACATTTCAACATTCATAATCCCATTATCCTTTATATTTTTATTTTCTATTTCCAGGAATTTCTCTTCTCCCCCAGACCATTTTACCTTCTCTTGTGGAAAAGGCTTTGGGCTCCCAGAAGGAGGTTGGGCCAAATGAGTCAGATCCTTTTATCAATCTTTATTTTGATGAACCTGACTCAGCATTGCCACCGGCAATTGTTGGTCAACTTCCTCATTGTAATCTTTGCGTTCTGATATTTAAAATTTCTCTAAACTGGGATAAATCCCGAAAACTGGCTTGGGGCTATTTATTTATATTTTTGAGACAAGAGTCTCACTCAGTTGCTTGTGCTAGAGTGCAGCTTACTGTAGCCTCAAGCTCCTGGGCTTGTAAGTGCATCCCAAGGTTCATTCAGACTATAATGCTGAGCTAACTAAAGGGAAGGCATTTTGCTTCCAGTATGTTTTTGGCTTGCTTTGTCTTAAAAGTTTAGAATTAACCTACTGCTTGCTTGCACAGCTGCAGGGCACAAAGTTAGAAAATAACCTTGAGAAAAAATAGATCAAGAGTCTGGAATAGGCCACTCAGCCAATGACAGACTGCTGGTCCACCAGATGTCTTACTATTTGCTAATAACCATGGAGTAAGTCCTGATGACTTTCACAAAGCTTGCGTTCTGCCACCAACCCTGTTTACCCTTTCCTTTATAAGTCGCTCAGTAAGCAGAGGAGATGAAATTGTATTTGAGACAAAACTAGTTGCCATCTCCTCAGGCTGCCACCACTCAAATAAACTACCCTTCCTTCACCAACACTCACCCCTTGTGTTTGGTTCTTGGGTGGTAAGTAGCTGGATCTGTGTTTAGCAATAGGATTAAATGATCCTCTTAGCCTCTTAAGTAGCTGGGACTACAGGTGTGTGCCATCATGACCAGCTAATTTTTTTATTTTTTGTAGAGACAGGGTCTCACTCTTGCTCAGGCTTATCTCAAACTCCTAAGCTTAAGTAATCTTTCCACCTTGGTCTTCCAAATTGCTAGGTTTACAGGTGTGAGCCACCACTCCTGGCATGGGGTCTTTAATATTAGGAGACCACCAGAGGCTTTCGTAGGTCCACCCAATCATTGATAGTGGTTTTCTTTTCTTTTCTTTTCTTTTCTTTGAGGCAGAGTCTCTCTTTGTCACCCTGGGTAGAGTGCTGTGGCATCATAGATCACAGCAACCACAAACTCTTGGGCTCAAGTGATCCTCTTGCCTCAGCATCCTGAGTAGCTGGGTCTACAGGCACCAGCCACAATGCCCAGCTAATTTTTCTATTTTTAATACAGATGGGGTCTCACTCTTGCTCAGGCTGGTCTTGAACTCTGGAGCTCAAGTGAGCCACACACCTTAGCCTCTCAGAGTGCTAGAATTACAGGTATCATGCCCAGCGTTTGATAGTGTTTTATTAAGACCTTATTTATTGATCCATCTGCCTTGATCTCCCAGAGTGCTAGGATTATGAGATGGCCAAGAGCTTTCTCATTGGCCATCTCATTGGCCACTGAGATGGCCAAGAACTTTGTTTGACCCCATCCATTTCCATCTTATTCATTCTATTTCTTAATAACCATCTAAAGATTTCCAGCCTGCTAGAACGAGTCCCATGACTCTCTCCTTTCCTTTTCCTCTCAGTTTCACCCCTATCAATGTTCTCATTTTTCTTCTTAATAACAGTTAAAAAATTGCCATATTCCTGAGTTGAGTCCTCTGACTGTCCTCTCTTTTCTTCCCTGTTTTCTTGTTAACTACCCTAATTTTTATTAGCATCTATAAGACCCAAAATGGGATGCTGAGACAGTAAATTTGATAAGGCTTCTCTGACCATATGTGAGGTGTTCATGCAAAAGTGTTCCCCTTAACCACAGCATTTACCATGATCTGGGTAAAGGGCACATTTAGCAGGTGAATATCCCAGTCATCTAGAGCCAGTTCTACATAGCTTTCATATGAAACAAGCTGTTTAACCTGGGATGCTTCATTTGGCATTTACAGAGGGAGATGGAAAGGCCCTTTTTAGGGTAAATAGACCTTACAGTTGCTTTTGTAACAGAGGTAAAGGTCTGGAAAAGGGCAACGAAATGTTTTATGAGTTGTCTTTTTAAAACTCCACATCCTTTTTGGGAATTAAAACCTACATTCCTGCCCAAGGTCAGTAATCAAAGGAGCAGAAAAACGTTCTTTGCTGTTTGTTTTCTAGTACCTTAAACCATAGAATATGGCTCAACAGAATTGTCTGGAAAAGGGTTATGAGATTGTTGTCACTGGAGATAAATTCTACCCAAACCACAAGCCCAATTGCATAAAATCCTTCTTTCAAAAAGTCCTGTATTTCTACATAAGGGCAGGATGGCAGTCTTTGAGATTCTAGCATACTGCCCCCCCTCATTTGCCAGCAAATTAATAAACTTCTCTTTCCTTTTCCTCAAACCACTTGTCCTTGTTCTTTGTTCTCATTGATTTGGCCTTGAGGATGTACTGAACTGTCAGTAACACTTTTATCCGGT
This sequence comes from Loris lydekkerianus, assembly GCA_963574355.1. Classification (NCBI taxonomy): domain Eukaryota; kingdom Metazoa; phylum Chordata; class Mammalia; order Primates; family Lorisidae; genus Loris; species Loris lydekkerianus. The sequence continues at coordinate 9,260 of CAUYPK010120771.1, forward strand.
CCACTGGGCTGGCTGTTCTCTCAGGAATAACCTCCTGTATTTCGGGATCACATAGAATCATCTCTACTTGTTCAATAGTGAACTGTCAGTCCTGTATCAATTCAAACATGCTTTTTCATTCTGCAGCATTTAAAACCAAAGACATTGGTGCCAAATTATTTACTCTCATAATTCATTTTCATAAATTTTCCTCTGGAAGTGATGATACTGTTCTACAAAGTGAACAAAAATTAATTCACATTATACACTCTAGTTCAGCTAGTCCCTCTCTTTATTTCTAACAGTGTATTGCTTTGCTGCTTAGCTGGGGTACAATGGCATTATCATAGCTCACTGTAGCCTTGAACTCCTGGGCTTAAGCAATCCTCTCACTTCAACTGCTAGAGTAGCTAGGAGTATAGGCATATGTCACCATGCTCTGCTATTTTTTTTTTTTTTTTTAAATATAGAAATGAGATCTCACTGTGTTGCCCAGGCTATTCTCAAACACATGGCTTCAAGTGATCCTCTTGCCTTCCAAAATGGACTTCCAAAGTGCTAGAATTATAAGCAAGAGCCACCATGAATGGCATCAACTTTCTAGTTTTAACAGTTTCTTGGTTTTGTCTCTCCCCCACATGGACTATTTTCTTGGCGACCAAAGGTATAATAGGTACTTTTACTTGTCCTGGCATAATTTTCTCTTTTGTGGGTGCTTTGAGGCTAGTGATCTGAGCTCAGAAAAGCCATTTGAGCTTGGTTTAGTCTTGAGGCCCAACCAAACACTGTCTTGCTTTCATTCTAGTTAGTATAGATAATAATAACCAATGTACTGAATATTTTATTTTTTTGGTATCAGTTTTTGTTTCCTTATGTGAACCAGCTCCCCAGGAGTTGGATTCATCTCTAAATTCCCCTGGTAACTTCTATCTTTAGTAACCAAGTACAGCCCAGCTGTAGCTCCATGCCATGAGTAAACACATGGTTACCCAGGAAGCAAAGGTTCCTCATGTTTTTATAACCTTTTTTCACCACAAAACACATCTTATTTTCTCTATACATTTTATGTATAAAATTGTTTCTTACGTTGAGTGGCTTTGAATTATATATATTAATTATAGTGTTAACTATTAGTGATTTATTTTTAATGAAAAATCCAGCAGTACCTAATTCAACATGACTAGACTTTAAGACATTATATTACTGAAAAGTATTTTGAAATTATAACACTTTCCCTAGCCATTCTGGGTCTCAAGTATTTATGTGGTACCCAAGGGTGACTATGAAGGATAGGACCTGTCTGGGCCTTAAATTTACATGACAAGGGTAGAGCTCAATGCAGTGGACAGGAGGCACAGCTGGGCTGGGGAGAATTGCACTTGTTCCCAGGCCTTACCATGGCCATTTGTTTGTGGCCTAGAATCTAATGGCTCTAATATATACACTCTTAAACAAGTCAAACAACTATCAAAAATATCACAGAAGCGAGATGGCTGACTGAAGCCAGCTTTCCACAGAGGCTCCCATCCAGAAGGAGAGTTAATGGACAGAAATTTAGCAAGTAACCTGGTGGATTTGAGCTGCACCAAGAGAGAAGGTTGAAGAATTCACATCAAACCTGCCGAGGCAAGCTGCAACCCCAGGGAGACAAACAAAAGGTACAAAATCCATCACCAAGCTGATGAAGTCCCCTCCTCCATGAGAATGGCTTGGAGTGCCCCACAAACAAACGAGCAGAGTTTAAAGGTCCTCCCATTATACTCCACTGGAGAGACACTCTAAAAACTGGACCTACCTTCCCTACTAGGGTGCCACAGCGTTCTCCTGCCAGGCATAAAACTGTCTAAAACTGTATATATTCTCTACCTGCAATTCTGAGCTCCCAGCACTCCCCTCCACTCTCACTCTGAGGTCTGGAGGCTTGGTACCCAGGAGTCCAGATTCTTGGGTGATTTCTCGAGGGGTGTGGACAGGGCCTAAACTGCAGCTGGTTAGTGCTGACTCTGGGTTATGGGAGTGAGGAGAGGATGGTTGGCTGAAAGGGAACCACACCAGAGGGGCAGTGCCCTGAGGTGCAGAGCAGCAGCTGTCTTTTAGCAACAATAGGGCTCACTCCTGGATATTCTGAAGCCACATCCCCTGTCTCCCTGGGCAACCAGAGGAGGCTGGGCATCTACTCAGGTGGCAACCACCACGGAACAGATCTGGGATGGAAACACAGGCCCCATGAGTAAAGGGTTTGCCTGAGGCGGTACCAGCCTGAGTGGAGTGCGGGGACTAGAAACGCATGTGCAGAGCTGGGAAGTTCCCAGGGTGGGGCTGACCCAGAGCACCGCTTTACCGAGCTTAAGATGCACCCGGCCCTCAGGGGATCGTCAGCCTATAGACAAAGGGGTGCAGGAGGCTAGAACTGACAGGTAACCGAATACAAACCTGCAGGAACAAAGACAGGGGCTGGGGCTTAAGCTCTGGGAACTCAAAACAGCTTCTTTTCTGCAGGGGAATTTAGCAGGGACAGAAACAAATTCCCGCAAAGGTGTTCTGTTCTGTTCTGTCAGTAAAATCAATCAAGGGCGGGGCTGGAACTGAGTGAACAACCCCAGCCTCCATCAAGCGCCCGAGGTTGTCAGGCCTCACCTCCCCCTGCTAGATAGAGGCAGACTGCAGTGGCTTGGCTGAGCAGAAATAGATTTCCTTGTGATTCAAGCAGCTACAAATCCCTAGAGTATCTGTTCACTACAGGCAACTGGGTCAAAGCCCTGTGGGACTATCAGTGACTGGGTGTGACAGAGCTGCAAGGTGGGGAAGGAGGCATCAACCTTCCCAGACTGATCTATTTTCTGGGTGGGTCCTCCTGACTTCACGGAGCACTGGAGCAAACAATATCAGAGTAGTCACCAGACCCCTGCGATCCAGTTGCCAGAGACCTTTTAAACTCAACCACCTGAGATAGGTGCTGACTGAGACAATTGATTTGGACCTTTTGAACTGAGTCAATCGCCCAAGGACTATCCAAATGGTGCCCTGGGTGTGTGGTTGTAGAAAGGTTTGATTTTCCTTTTCCAATTGTTACCCGTGGGGGGGGGGGGTGACTTAATTACTGGTATTTCTCCACAGCTGAGACTTCAACCCAGAGTAACTGTTTCATAGGGTCAAACAGAGACCAGCTCAAAACAAGACAGAAACAATTAGCCCCACCACACCAAACAGGGCCCCAGTTTCTCAGTCTGTAGCACTATATGGGTCCTTGACAAAGCTCCAGGGAAAAAATCAAACAGTGTAAAACAATCATGGGGCGGAAACAGTGGAAAAACTCTGGTAACATGAATAACCAGAATAGATCACCCCCTCCCCCCCAAGGAAAGATATGGCAGATGTAACTGAAGATCCCATTCATAAACAGCTGCCCGAGATGTCAGAAATCGAATTCAGAATTTGGATTGCAAACAAGATCAATAAAATGGAGGAGAATTTGGAATTAGAAATTCGAGCAGAAATTCAAAAGTTGGAATTAGAAATTCAAGGAGCAATTCAAAAGTTGTCTCAAGAATTTAATGAATTTAAAGACAAACCGCCAAAGATTTTGACACACTGAAGCAAGAATTTGTAGCCCTCAAGGATCTGTAAAATACAGTAGAATCCCTCAGTAACAGAGTGGAACAAGCAGAAGACAGGATTTCTGACATTGAAGACAAAGCTTTTGAACGCTCCCAAACTCTCAAAGAGGAAGAGAAATGGAGAGCAAAAACGGATCATTCTCTCAGAGAGCTCTGGGATAATTCAAAGAAGGCTAATATCCGCCTCATTGGAATCCCTGAAAGTGATGAAGTGGCCTTGCAAGGCACAGAGGCCCTTCTCCCTGAAATGATGAAAGAGAATTTTCCAGAAATGCCAAGAGATTCTGAAGTTCAGATAGCAGACAGTTTCAGAACCCCAGCACGACTCAGTCTGAATAAGACATCCCCCGGGCATATCATAATTAACTTGACTAAAGTTAATATGAAGGAGAAAATTCTGAAAGCAGCCAGACATAAGAAATCCATTACCTACAAAGGGAAGAATATTAGAATGATTGCAGATCTCTCTGCTGAAACTTTTCAAGCAGAAGGGGGTGGTCATTGACTTTTAATCTTCCAAAGCAAAATAACTTTCAACCCTGGATCTTGTATCCAGCTAAACTGAGTTTCATTTATGATGGAGAAATTAAATACTTTAATGACATTCATGTGTTGAAGAAATTTGTCATCACCAAACCAGCTCTTCAGGATATTCTAAGACCTATCCTCCATAATGACCAGCCCAATCCTCTACCACAAAAGTAAACTCACTCAAAAACTTTTGATCAAACTCCAACTTCCACACTGGCAAAAGGATTAAAAATGTCCACTGGACTTTCAAAAAACTCGATACCCAAAATTTTACCAGACTTATTAATATTCTCCATTAATGTGAATGGCTTAAACTGTCCTCTAAAGAGACACAGGTTAGCTGACTGGATACAAAAACTCAGACCAGATATTTGTTGCATACAAGAGTCGCATCTTACCTTAAAAGACAAATATAGACTCAGGGTGAAAGGAGGGTCATCCATATTTCAGGCAAATGGTAATCAGAAAAAAGCAGGTGTTGCAATTTTATTTGCAGATACAATAGGCTTTAAACCAACAAAAGTAAGGAAGGACAAAAATGGTCACTTCATATTTGTTAAGGGTAATACTCAATATGACGAGATTTCAATTATTAATATCTATGCACCCAACCAGAATGCACCTCAATTTATCAGAGAAACTTTAACAGACATGAGCATCTTGATTTCTTCCAGTGCCATAATCGTCAGAGATTTCAACACTCCATTGGCAGTGTTGGATCGATCCTCCAATACGAAGCTGAGGAAAGAAATTTTAGATTAAAACCTAACCATCCAACATTTGGATTTAGCAAACATCAACAGAACATTTCATCCCAACAAAACTGAATTTTGTTTCTCATCAGCCCACAGAACATACTCCAAAATCGATCAAATCTTAGGTCACAAGTCTAACCTCAGTAAATTTAAAGGAATAGAAATTATTCCTTGCATCTTCTCAGACCACCATGGAATAAAAGCTGAGCTGAATAACAACAGGAATCTGCATACTCATACAAAAACATGGAAGTTAAATAACCTTATGTTGAATGATAGCTGGGTCAGAGATGAGATTAAGAAGGAAATTGCCAAATTTTTGGAACAAAACGACAATGAAGACATGAATTATCACAACCTGGGATACTGCAAAGACAGTCCTAAGAGGGAAATTTATAGCACTGCAAGCCTTCCTCAAGAAAATGGAAAGAGAGGAAGTTAAGAACTTAATGGGACATCTCAAGCAACTGGAAAAGGAAGAACATTCCAACCCCAAACCCAGTAGAATAAAAGAAATAACCAAAATCAGAGCAGAATTAAATGAATTTGAAAACAAAAGAATTGTACAACAGATCAATATATCAAAAAGTTGGTTTTTTGAAAAGGTCAATAAAACAGATAAACCTTTGGCTAACCTAACCAGGAAAAAAAAGAGTAAAATCTCTAATCTCATCAATCAGAAATGACAAGGATGAAATAACAACAGAGTCCTCCAAAATTCAAAAAATCCTTAATGAATATTACAAGAAACTTTATTCTCAGAAATATGAAAATCTGTAGGAAATTGACCAAGCATGTCACCTTCCAAGACTTAGCCAGAAACAGTGGAAATGTTGAACAGGCCAATGTCAAGTTCTGAAATACCATCAACCATACAAAACCTCCCTAAAAAGAAAAGCCTAGGGACCAGATGGCTTCACGTCAGAATTCTACCAAAGCTTTAAAGAGGAATTAGTACCTATATTACTCAACCTGTTCCAAAATGTAGAAAAAGAAGGAAGACTACCCAACATGTTCTATGAAGCAAACATCACCCTGATCCCCAAACTAGAAAAGACCCAACAAGAAAAGAAACTTATAGAGCAATATCACCAATGAATATAGATGCAAAAATATTCAACAAGATCCTAACTAACAGAATCCAGCAGCACATAAAACAAATTATCATGACCAAGTCGGTTTTATCCCAGGGTCTCAAGGCTGTTTCAATATACATAAATCTATAAGTATAATTCAGCACATAAACAAATTAAAAAACAAAGACCATATGATTCAATTGATGAAGAAAAAGCTTT
>CAUYPK010120775.1:0-27020 GCA_963574355.1 Loris lydekkerianus
CTAATCCCTGAGCAGTGCCTCAGGGAACTGCTGCTGCTCTGGTGTGGTTTTCTCTCAGCTGACCATCCTCTCCTCGCTCCCATGCCCCAGAGTCAGCACAGACCAGCTGCAGTTTAGGCACTGTCCACACCCCTCAAGAAATCACCCAAGAATCTGAACTCCTGGTGGACAGGCCTCCAGACCTCAGAGTGAGAGTGGAGAGAAGTGCTGGGAGCTCAGAGTTGCAGGTAGAGAATATATACAGTTTTATACAGTTTTATGCCTGGCAGGAGAATGCCATGGCACCCTAGTAGGGGAGGAGGGTCCAGTTTTTAGAGGGTCTCTCCCGTGGAGTGTAGTGGGAGGACCTTTGAACTCTGCCCATTTGTTTGTGGGGTGGTCTGAGCCATTCTCATGGGGGACGGGATTCCTGTCCTCTTGGTGATGAATTTTGTACCTTTTGTTTGTATCCTTGGGGTCTAAGCTCGCCTCAGCGGGGTTTATGTGCATTCTTCAACCTTCTATTTTGGTGCAGCTCAAATCCACCAGGTTACTTGCTAAATTTTTGTCCTTTAACTCTCCTTCTAGACGGGAGCCTCTGTGGTAAGCTGGTTTCAGTCAGCCATCTTGTCTCCGCCCCTGTGTGTATTAATTAAAAGAATTCTTTTTCTATTTGGGAAAAAGGATAGGGTTTAAGTTTTCTACATAGGTAATACTGTATTTTGCAAAACAGATTTATTTCTTCTTTCCAGTTATATGTCATTTATTTGCCTTTCTTGTTTTATTGTCTTAGTTAGAATTTTAGTTCAATATTGAATAGGGATTAGTGAGAAGACATTCTTCCTTAGTTCCCTGTCTTATGTAATAAAAAGCATCCCATCTCTTGAAGCTAAGTATGATATCAACACTCATAGCATTCCAGAAGGCCAAGGCAGAAACATGGCTTGAGCTTAGGAGTTCAAGACCAGCCTGAGCAAGAGTGAGGACCCTGTCTCAACTGAAAATAGAAATATTATTTGGGCATTATGGGGACCTGGGCTCCTAGCTACTTAGGAGGCTAAGGCAGGAGGATGGCTTCAGCCAGGATTTGAGGTTGCTGTGAGCTATGATGATGCCACTGCACTCTCACTGGGGCAACAGAGTGAGACTGTTTATCAAGTCAAAGAATTTCTTCTCCATTGCTAGTTTGTTGAGAGTTGTTATCTTAAATGGATACAGATTTTGTTAAGTATGTTTTTTATTAATTGATATAATTGTGTGATTTTACATATTTAGCATGTTGATGTGATAGAGTACCTTGATTAATTTTTGAATATTAAACCTGCCTTGCATACCTATAATAAATTCCAAACATGACCAAAAAATTGGTCATGTTTTATTTTATTATGGTCCATTGTTAGATTTGCTTTGTTAATGTTTGGTTCAGGATATTTGCGTCAGTGTTCATGACAGATGTTGGTCTGTAGTTTTTCTTTCTTGTAATGTTTTTATTGGGGTTTGGTATTATAATGTTTTGATTTATAGCCTCATCAGATGAGTTAGGAAGGGTTCTTTTGCCTTTGGGAAGAGATTGTGAAAAATGGGTATTATCTTTTTCTTAAATGTCTCTTTTAAGAAGGTTATTATAATTGATTCAATTTATTTAGTTGATATACAGTTATTCAAATTATGTAATTATTTTTGTGTGAGTTTTGGTATCTTCTGCCTTTTAAGGAATTTGTCCATTTAATTTCTATTTTTACATTTGTAGGCATTAAGTTTTTTAGAATATTTCTACATTATCTTCTGAATATTTATGTGATCAGAAGTGATGATGTCTCCATATTTAATATTAGCAATGGGTGCCTTATGTCTTATTTTCTTGGTCAGCTTGGCTACATGTTTATCTTTTTTTTTTCTAAGAGCAAACTTTGTTTCATTTATTTTCTTCATTGCTTTCTTGTTTTCAACATTAGTGATTTCTCCTCTGATATTATTTCTTTTCTTTTTTTCTCTCTCCTTTCTCTAGCTTACTAAAGTGAGGGTTTACAACACTGATTTTAAATATTTCTTCTTTTCTAATGTAGGAATTCAATGCTGTAAATTTTCCTCTCAGCACTGCTTTTGTAGCACCCCATAAAGTGTGGTAAATTATATTTTTAATTTTCATTTAGTTCAAAATATTTTTTTAATTTATCTTGAGACTTCTTCAACCTATGTGATTTTTAGAAGTGTATAGTTTAACATTTAATATTTTAGAAGGTTCTGGGTGTTTTTCAGTTTTGATTTCTAGGTTAATACATTATAGTCGTAGAATATACTTTATAAAATTCTAATCTATAAACATGTCAGTCTGTGTCTTCTGGCCCAGAATTTAGTCTGACTGCATATTTCCCTGAGCTTAAGAAGAAAGTCTATCCTGCTGTTGTTGATGGAGTATTTTAAAATGTTGATTAGAACAAAATGACTGATAGCCCTGTTTTTTTTTTTTTTTTTATCTCCCATCTCTGTGTCAATGCTGTCAATGCTATTCCACATAGCAATATGCTATAATACTCAATACGTTTTTACTATAATTATGTTTTAATATTCTCTTATTTAGTCAGGTCTTTCAGTCTACCTATTACCAAAATAGAGAACATTGTACTAGATAGGTAGATTTTTATTCCCTACTCTTCTTTAACCCTCCCTGATTCTTAGTTTCCAATGTCCATTACAACTCTTTATAACCATGTATGTTTTTCAGTTAGCACCTTTATTCATTTGTATCCTCTTTCACAATGCTACTCAGAACAGGAAGCCATTTAAAACTTAGGGATTGTTTTTTGAATTTTCCATTTAATTTGGGCCATGGGTGACGTTCCGCAACTAAAACTAAGGAAAGCAGAATTGTGGATAACATGAACTACTATATAGAGCTTACTACACACACGTGAACACACACTCACATGTGCACAAACCCAGATGAGGAGGAGTACAACTGGAGAAGTCTGAATAAAATCAGTGAATTATATCACTATCCATATCCTGCTCATGATACATCAGGCAAAATGTTTTGCAAAATGGATAAAAACATTACATTGGGAGAAACAGCCCTCTGTATAGTTTCTTAAAAGTGCACATTAATCCACAATTATATCAATGTAAAATTTTAATTTAAAATAAAGCAATGGAATTCAAATTTCAGCTTTGACATATAAAGAGCTTGAAAGTTGTCTTTCCCATTTTGTAATAATATAAAACTGGACAAACTGAAAGTTAATGATGTTTCTTTGGCCCACCTGAGAACATAGTCTGTATGTGAAATATCACTCCGTTCTGTTTCATCCACGCTATGTCACCTACTCATTAGTCACTTGTAGCCATCTCAGGTATTAGATCCACTGTTGCAATATCACCAATCTTACATTTCAGTAACCCCTAATTTACTTAATAAAGACTCCCATGTGCAAGAGTGGTAATGCTGCTGTTACTGGCATATTGTTATAATTGTTCTATTTTATTATTAGTTGTTAATATCTTACTGAGTCCAGTTTCTAAACTAAATATTACCATAGCTGTGTATGTATAGTTAAAGATATTATGCACTTACATATGTATATATACAATAGGATTTGGTATTGTCTGCAGTTTTAGGCATCACTGGAGGTCTTGGAATATATTTCCCATGGATAAGGGAAGGAGGGCTTCAGTATAATTTTCTCAAGTGTATAAGTTATCACCAAAGTCAAGATACCTACTGAATATTTCAAGTACCACTGGAATCCTCATTTTGCACACTTATATTCACATCCATCCTCTGCTTCCCAACTCCTTGTCCCTAAGCCCTGGAAACAACCAATTTGTTCTCAACTCCAAGAATTTGTTGATTTCCCCCCAAATTGTTACATCAATGCACTAGAATAGTATATAATCTTTTGGAATTGACTATTTTCACTCAGCATAATTCTGCTGACAATCATATAGGTTGTTGCAAATATTAGTAGCTCATTCTTAATTTTTTATTTTTTTATTTTTATTGTTGGGGATTCATTGAGTGTACAGAGAACCAGGCTACACTGATTGCAGTTGTTAGGTAAAGTCTTTCTTTTAACTATGTCCTGTCTTCAAGAGGAGGGTCACACACCATGATTCCCCACTCCCCTTCTTTCTTCCTTCTCCCTGCTCCCTCATTTCTCCACCCCCCACCATGTGCTAGGTCATCAATAGTCCTCATATCAGAATTGAGTACATTGGATTTTTGCTTCTCCATTCTTGTGATGCTTTACTAAGAAGAATGTGTTTCAACTCCATCCAGGTTAATACAAAAGATGAAAAGTCTCCATTGGAATTCAATGGCATGTATCTACCACAACTTAATTAACCACTTATTTACTGAAGACATCAGTAGTGGTACTGTTAGGGGCTATTACAAATAAATCTACCGGAAAAATTCATATAAATGTTTCCTTGTATATGAGAGAGAGAGAGAGAGAGAGAGAGAGAGAGAGAGAGAGAGAGAGAGAGAGACATGTTTTCATTTTTCTGGGTTAAATGATCACAAATACAATTGTTAGGGTGTTTAGTAAACACATCTTTTGGAGGTGGGACTCAAATATAAGAGGGACTTTAACCTAATAAATGCAATCTATGCAACCTGGTTCTTTGTACCCTCAACGAATCCCCAACAATAAGAAAGAAAGAAAGAAAGAAAGAAAGAAAGAAAGAAAGAAAGAAAGAAAGAAAGAAAGAAAGAAAGAAAGAAAGAGCAGTTTTTTGGAGTGGCTATACTCTTTTGCTTCTTCATGACAATCTATCAGTGATTTAGTTTCTTTGCATCTCTGCCAGCATTTAGTCTTTGACTATCTTTGCTTTAGCCATTTCAATGGCTGTGTGCTGATATCTCACTGTAATTTCAGTCTGCTTGGTTCCAATGCCTCATGAAGGTGAACATAAGTCGTGTGTTTATTTCCCATTTTTGGCATAAAATGTTTGCCTTGTTTATGGCTTTTGCTCACTTTCTGATTGGTACATAACTTATTTTATACTTTGTTGTATTATTTTCCTGTGTAAGAATGTTTTGCTTTCCTTTTTATTTCTGAAGGACATAATTTATTGTTGACAAGAATTTTGTTTTCAGAACTTGAAAAATGTGTATTCCTTCCTCTGTTCTCCATGAATTCGAAGGACAAATAGGCTGTCATTTAAACTCCTGCAGATAACATATTGTTTTCCTGCAGATAACATATGGTTTTCTGTATGGTTGTTAGTAAAATTTTACTTTGTTTTTAGATGCCAAAAGTTTATCATGATTTGTCTAAGTATAGATTTCTTTCTTTTTTTTTATTAAATTATAGCTGTGTACATTGATATGATCATGGGGCATCATACACTAGCTTCATAGACCGTTTGACACATTTTCACTGGTTAACATAGCCTTCCTGGCATTTTCTTAGTTAGTGGCTAAGACATTTACATTCCATTACATTAAATTATATTACATTATATTGAGTTTTACATATACCCTTGTAAGATGCACCAATTTCTTGGGCTTTATTCTTATTTAGGAATTTTTCAGCTTCTTCTACTATAAACATATGCCTTTTCTTAAATCTGGGAAGTTTTCAGTATTATTTCTAGGATTAATGTTTTAGCCCCAAATCTTTTCTCCCCTTTCCTGGAACTCCAATGTCTCATATGTTGACATTTTTTTCTTGTCCCACACATTCCTGAGTCTTGGTTTGTTTATTTATTTATTTATTTATTTATTCTATTTTCTCTCTGTTCTTTAGGTGAGATGAATTCTCCTGATCTCTGCTCAGGTCTGATATCTTCTTTCATCTCTAATGTTGCATCTATTTTTTTTAAATTTATTTTTTGTTATTGCATTTTCAGTTGTTTATGTCAAGCCAGATTTTTTAAATTTTAATTTCTATAATTTCTGTTTTTTCATAACATCTATTTCTTTGCTGATATTTCTCCCCTTGTTTCAAGAATATTCAAAATTATAGATAAAGTAAATATATGCTATATTTTATAAATAATTGTGATGTAGTCTAAATATCTGGTCATCTCTGTATTGGTACAGATTGATTTTATTTTATTACTCAGTTGTTGCTTTGTTGGTTGTTAGCATGAAAAGTGATTTTCACTTGTATCCTGGACATTTTAGATATTATTTTAAGAGGCTCTTTATCCTATTTAATTTTTCTAAAATTTTATATTTTAACACATTTTAATAAATCTGAAGCAGTGATCCTCTATAGGTTTGTTTTGTAGATTCTGGTCTACTTTTGGGAGTTGCGGTTTCAATGGCAGTGGAGTTTTCTAAGCCTTTGCAATGCTTTTCTGATTTGCTTTGTTCTTTCCATATTGAACTACTATTGGATCCTTGCCAGTGCTTCCTATATTGTGGAAAGCAATGCCTTGGGCCATCTGTTGCCATTAGGTGAGGGTAGAGGGATATTGGGCCTATCAGATGATAAACATTTTCCCTGGCTTGTTTTCCACCCACCTGATTTTGAAGGACTTCCTCATCTTTGCCAGTGCTTCTAGAGGAGGGAAAAGCCTGCCTGTATCTTGTACCATTGGCTGGTACATGAGACTGCAGCCTTAGTTTGCCATTTGCTTCTGGGTCTTCTGGGTGGAAGACCAGGAAATATTTGAGCATAGATTATTTTCTACTTTTGGGTGGAGAAACAGTAGTCACTGGACTGGGTGTTTTTCTTTTATTGAGTAGGAGGGTATCTATTGCTGGTTAGAGAATGGTTTGACACCAGACTTTCTGTCACATGGTGTGGGGCAAAAAAAAAAAAAAAAAGAAAGAAAGAAAAAAGAAAATCAACTGTGCCAGGTCATGTTATTGTCAACTCCGATTAAATAGTGATCAGGACCACAGTTGTCAGCAGGGACAGGTGAGGTATGTGTTCATCATTGAACTCTGCTGGTAACACTGCTACAGGCAAATGTGGCCTTTTGCTACTGGCAGGTACTGGGCATGGAAAATATCAGCTTGTCTGGTTTCTACTGGTGGTGTGGCTGCAGGCAGATCAAACCCACCAGTGTCACGGAGGACAGAGCACCTTGTTAAGCACCTTCTGTGTTTCTCCTTTACTGATCCTTTCAATAGAGAAAGCAGCATTTTTCTTTTTTGTCTGTTGTCTATGGTTGTTGGAGTTCTGCACTGCAGGTTTCTCTGGTTCACAGTCTGTGATACATGAAAAAAAGAAAAGAAAAGAAAAGAAAACCTAGGAAATTGATAGTTCTTCCTTCCTAGCCCTAACTTAGCTTCTTTTTCCTACCTTTGACTAACTATTGAATGTATGATTTTTTTAGATTTAAATGCCAATTTTTGTTCTTAACTTTGCATAATTTTGCATTCATTTGTTTTGATCAAGTACAAAGGAATTATGTTTTTATTTTTAATTTTTATGGGTACTTAATTGTTACATGCCTTTATAGGGCACATATAATGTTTTGATACAGGTGTACCAATGTGAATTAATCAAATCAGAATAATCAGGGTAGTCATCACCTTAGGTATTAATCATTACTTTGTGTTAGGAATATTCTAGTTCTACTCTCTTAGTTACTTTAAAGCATACCCTAACTTATTGATGATCATGGTCACTTTGCTGTGCCATCAAATATTCTTTCCATGTACCTAACTCACTGTATTTTTATACTCATTAAAAATTCCCATTTCATTGCCTCCTCTCCAATACCCTTTCTTTATTCTGGTAATCATCATTCTACTCTCTGTCTCCATGAGACAAATGGTTTTAATGTTTAGCTCCAACATATGAGCATGACCTGGGATGAAGTTCTTTATCTAGATAAATAATCTTTTTAATGTGTTGCTCAATTCAGTTTGCTAGAATTTTGTTGAAGATTTTTGCATCTATGTATACTTGTGATATTGGCCTATAGTTTTCTTTTCATTTGTGTTGTTATGTCTTTGTCTGGTTTGGGTATCAGGGTGATACAAGCCTCATAGAATAAGTCTTGGGGTTTTCCCTTCTCCAAGAGTTTTTGGAATAGTTTAAGTACAGTATCAAGGTGATAGCCTCATAGAATAAGTCTGCGGGTTTTCCCTTCTCCATGAGTTTTTGGAATAGTTTAAGTACAGTTGGTATTAGTTTTTCCCTGAATGCTTACTAGAATTCAGCAGTGAAGCCATTGGGTTGTGGGCTTTTCTTTGATGGAAGATGAAAGACTTTTTCCTACTGTTTCTATCTCATTACCTGTTACTGGTTTATTCATAATTTGTATAATTCAATTTTAATTATACAATTTTAATTTTAATTGTATTCAATTTTATTCAATTTTAATTGTCTAGGAACATATCCACCTTTCTAGGTTTTCAAATTTATTTGCATATGGTTACTCACAGTAGTCTCAAATGATACTTTTCTGTTCTATTAGTTGTAATGTCCCTCTTTTTCATCTTTCCTTTTATATATTTGGATTTTCTCTCTGGTACCAAAATTGCAAACCAAAGTCCTCTGAACTCCTTCTTTTCTTTTCCCCATGTCTGAGCTGCACTGAGTGGAATATCGGGAGAGGTAACAAAGGCACTGGCTTTCCTGTAGCAGCCATTGTCTCACTGGGTCACGTGGATCCTAAGTTAACTGGCTTTGAGCCAGCACAGCCTCAAGAATTATCTAAGGACTATAGTCTTTGTGATCTGACTGCCTTATGAATTTAGTCCAGTTTCTAGACTGTTTTTGGTGGTGGGGTTAGCCCTGACTTAGGTTTTGGAGACGTGGATTCCCATTGGGTTGGGCTCATCTAAATGCAGTTTTCTATCCTGTGTTTGTTGTGTTCTTCTATGCAAGGGCAACCCTAAGTTCCATTACAAAACCTAACAAGCACTTTGGCTCTCTCTGTCCTCTCTGGGCACACAGATTCTCTGTCTATGTGGCATGCTGGTGCATACTGCTGGGAGATCTGGGAGAGGTAGTGTTGGCAATGCAAAACTGTCTTTTCTGCTCTCTCCAAAGCCTCTTTCCTCAGTATAATGTTAAAGCCAGGTCATATTATCTATGATCACTCACTTGATTTCTTGTTCTCCTAAAGGTGCTTGTTTGCATGGATACTTGCTGACCTTGTGTTTGTGCAGAGACATGATCACTGGAGGTTTCTATTTGGCCGTCTTGATAGGCCTCCTCTCCTTTTTAACCTTATCAAACAGTCTTTGTGTCTTCTTTCATCAATTTCATCCTTTATTACTATTAATTAAATATTTCCAAATGCTTTTGTTAGTATTTTTTACCACTTATAGGAATATTTATTTCCTTTATGTGTCATGTTGCTTTGTAAAAAAGTGAAGGAATTTATGGCTCTGCAGTGTCCTATAGTGTGGTATAAAGTGATTTCATTTTTATTTATATTTACATAGTTTAAAATTTTTCTTTTATGTTTCTTGTTTTATCAAGTATTCTCAAAGTGTGATTCTTACTTTCCAAGCTAAGATTTCTGCTTTTTTTATTATTTACTTTCATTTTATTACTTTATTAGTTTGGAATCTTATAGTTAGTTTATATCAAAAATATTCATTAAAATTTATCTTTCCCTTTAAATCAAATAAGTGACTAAATATTTGTAATTTCCTTGAGTGTATGAAAATAAGTTATGCCTATAAAAAAAGTTAAGTATTCCCTTTGTGGATAAAATGATATTATTATTTAACACTCCTCTGTCAGTACTCATATATTTTCTATTAAATCTAATTCTGAGAAAAGTATAACTTCTCCTTGCATTTCTAATGTTGACTTTTTGTTCACACAGAGTTATTAAAATTGTGCCTTTTCATAAGCTTTGTTTTAATCATTACATTGTTCTTCATTTTGTTTGATGTGTAATCTTTAAAATTCACCTTGTCTATAATAATATTGCCTTTTTTATGATTTAGTTTGTTTACAGTTGATTGCAATCTCTTTGAAAATTCCTTTAATTTGAATCTTTGTTCATATTTCACTTCAAATGTATACTCCTATGAGCAGTGTATAGCTAGACTTGGTTTTTAGAGTTTTTCTTACTGAAAAAAATTAACACCTGGCTTTTAATATAAATATTACAATAGCTATACTTATTATCCCTTCAATCTTACAATATGGTTACTATTTCTTACCTTGTTTTCTCTTACTCTGTTCCCTCATGTTTTGTCTTAACAAAGTTATTTTCCTCCTTCTTAATTTGTAGATTTTATTCCATTTTTTTTTTTTCTTATTTGAGACAGAGTTTCACTTTGTCGCCTTTGGTGATATAGAACCTCAAACTCTTGGCCTTTGTCACCATAGTGACCTCAAACCCTTGGGTTCAAGTGATTTTCTTGCCTCAGCCTCCTAAATAGTTAGGATTATAGGTGCCTGCCACAATGCCCAGCTATTTTTAGAGATAAGGTTTCACCCTGACTCAAGCTGGTCTCGAAACAGTGAGCTCAGGCAATCCACCTGCCTCAGCCCCCCCAGGTGCTATGATTACAGGTGTGAGCCACCACACCTGGCCTACTTTTCATTTTTAATAATATTTGTCTTCTCTTTCTTCTTTCTTTTAGTAAAACATGTATAATTATCCCATAATTCATAAACTAAATACTATTTTCCCCACCTGAGAGTTTCAATAAATATGTAGGATTTCCTCTTTTGTGCAATTTAAATATGTTCCCCAATATGATCGATGACATAAGGCCTAAGACACTGTACTTTCCATACAGAATCTTCCTCCTCCTCTTCCCCTTAACAAAATCTTTGGAAAGGTTTTATCTCTTCCTCTTCCTGCCAATTCTAATTCCTTTTTATCTTGTAAGACAGTTTATATCTAAATATATCTAAATGGATCATATACCTTCTCTTTCCAAGAGTCCTTGTTTTGTAATTTACAACTATTTTGTGTTATTTTCTCTATGCCTTTGAGATATTTATTTTTTCACATTTGGTCCTCCAAGCTTCTTATGTAGCTCACAACTGTAACCATTGTTTGCTTTAATTATTAATTTTTAAGATTTTTAAAATTTGAAAATATTTTTAAAACTCCAGGAAGTTTATCAGTCCTTTTTCTTCTGCACTAGATGTTTTAAAGTGCCTGTATTGTTATTATTATTATCATCACTGCTTCAGGTGCTCATCTCATTCCTCCACAGTTTTCTTCCCTGAGGAGGTGCACTGTGATTTTAGTTTTTGATCCTGCTCTTTTGTTTGCTCACTACCTTTATAGATACAAATCTTCTAATTTGGCTAATAAAGGCTCAAGTCTGGTTGTTGGGGTATCTTTAATGGTAAGAATCTTCTTTCAAGATACATGTCCTCTGACTTGATGTGTCATAGCATAAAGGCAGGTAGATATTTCACTGCTGATACTCCTGGAACAAACTTCTCTACTCTCTGCTCTTCCTGCATAATTTTAGCCTCAGATCATTGCTTTAGCTATCCATGGCCATTGGGGAGTAAGCATGACATGGAACATTCATGTGTGATGACAGCAACCTCTCTCCAGAGGTTCAAACATTTGGCAATGCTGTGCTCTTCAGGGAGGCGCCACCTTTTAGTCCTGGTTGCTGCACTCCAGCTCTGCTGTATGGGTAACAGTCCATGATAAGGAGAAGGAATCCATACACTGTGTCTCTTACCAAAGAAAGGAAAAAACACAGACGTGAAGGGACCTGGATCTAAACACTCTGTCCTGAGAAACTTCCTGAGCTCTCTGTGTCAATTATTACATTTTTATATCCAGTATTGCACTCAGTGTTCTTTCATACATGCGTCTTCTTGGTTTTGTTAACACAAATATTTATCTTTTTGAAGATATCTTATGTTTATTTAAATGTAATGGTATGTCTGTCCTATTGATTTTTCTTTCATTAGCATCAGATCTTCAGTTTGTTGCCTTGTATTACTACAACTTTCCTGAAATATCTGGTTCTTTTTGGCTAAGTATTCATTTTCCCCCTGTGGTGTCAGTCATCTTGGTTAGCACAATGCTTGAAATGTAAATGTAAAGGTTCTAGTTTGCATCAGACACTGTGGTAGATTTGTGGCTAACATGGATTAAAGAACTTGAGGGGCAAAGGCCTGGAAATGACCATCTCTGTTTAATGTGACCCTTCTGGAAAGCATTCTATCCTTCCGTCATAGGAATTACTTTCTTACAATAACTACTTTCCTTAGATTCTGTTGCTTAGAGTGGTCTAGAAGCAGAGGCAGGAAGGGAGAATGCTCATAGACCAGCAGGTACAGCTGCACCTGTTGTTCTGTGTTCCACAATCTACTTAGACTCCTACAGCTCCCTTATGAAACATTGTTGGTCCTAGAAATCCGGGCCAAAGATGCTGTTTCGCAATCCTAAAATGGCAAAGAAGCAGGCAATGATCTAATCAGAGGAATATGGCAGAGAAGAACAAGTCCAACGTAAAGTTCCACTATATGCTAAAATGAATAGTCATTGGGAAAATACAAAGTCTGATAATTAATTTCTTGAACTCATCTAGAAAAAGTGCTACTTATCTCATTGCTAAATATCACTAGGGTCTCCTTTGAAGTACTCCACTTGGGAATCTATGCACCAATGCTAGCACCTAGTCCACCCTTCAAAGCAATTTTGGAATTCTTATTTTCAGTTAAGATTTTAGTCTTTCTCTATCAATGTTTACTTGTTCTGCTATGCTTCTTACAGTGAATCAACAAATTTGATGCATAATTCAATGATTTTTGGTAATGTTTTCATCATTTATGCTTATTACTGGCTATCCTGACCCCTTTTCATCAGGACATTTTCTCTCCCCTCAGAAAAACGTTCAATCCATTTGTATGTTGCTGTTTGCTTTATGGAGTTATCCCCACAAATTTGAACTGACCTGTCCTTGATTTCACTTCCACTCTTGCCAAGTTTAACAAGAAATTTACTAATGTTTGTTTGTTGCTCCAATTTAAACTTTGATATTCTTATGAGGACAACAATAATGAAAACCACTCAGCAAGACACTGCTACACGTCAACAAAAACATAATCATGAGACACTGATATATCAAAATTATGAAGCCTTACCCAGCTGTACAATGCTGTCAACATTACAGCATGGTGGCAAGTTTATGAACTTAACTCTCAGACCTTATATAGTGAATGATAGAGCCAAATCATTCATCATTCTTGGCATAGCTAAGGTGGGATGATCAGGTGTATGTGCCTCCTGATATATTGTAATAGAAGCTATATAGTACTTCCTCAAAGTTGTTTTTCCCCCCAAAATATAAGTACAATATAGAGATACATGGTATATCTCCTGAGTGTGAGACACAACTACAATAGGGACTTTACCTAACAAAAGCAAACATTGTAACCTAATTGTTTGTATCCTTATATTAATATCAAATAAAAATGACTATGTTTAAAAAACAAATAATTAAGCCTATATTTGAGTCTTAAGACTTAACTATTGGTTTTTATGAAATATGGGAGATGGAGAAACAAGTTAGCAACATCACCTGTCTCAGACAAATCAAGAATGTGAAATTTTCTGCAAGACAAATAACTTGATTCTTTACAATGTATGTCATCATAAACAGTTGGAACTCTTAGAGGTTTAAGACTTAATCTTTAGCCAAAGAACTAGGGAAATAACAGCCTACCAAGTCAGAAAATCTTAGATGATAATTGCTTTTCTCCAGCTCAATATTGTTGGTAAAATTGTAACTTTATCCCTGTTGATGCCAAGAAAAGCTCAGTTGTGAGCCTTCACTTTCACCTCACCAAGCTATAATGAATGAACGGGTCCTCCACCCTGGGAATGTCAGAGAAAGCTGAGTAGGGAGTGGGGTAGATAACAAGTACTCTTTCTTGTTCTACTAGTGACAACCCCCTCCACTCATTTACACTGAGGTGATGTCAGAGGAGGCCTAGTGAGAAACTGGGACTTTTACCACCACTAAGTACTAAATGCAGATAGTAGCACAAGGAAAGTCTCAAAGCACCAAACGAAACTTCCATTTCAAGATCTTAGGAGGAGGGAGGGGGATGAGTGTGCTCCCACTTTAATGGACACAATGTAGGGGTATATGGCACACCTTTTGGGTGCAGGACACAACTACAAGGGTGAATCTACCTAACAAAAGCAAACATTGTAGCTAGTTGTTTGTACCCTCACATTAACCTGGAATAATTAAAAGAAAAGATTTTAGAGAATGAAGAGCAAAATAACCTCAAAGATATCAGAAGCAATAAATAATAAGAGCAGAAATCACTGAAATTAAAAATAAACAATAGATAAAATCAATAAAACCAGGAGCTGTGTCTTTGAATAGATCAGCAATAATATTAACATCTATGAAGACCGGCCAAAAAGGGGAGAAGACATGGTACCAAGATCAGAAATGAAAAGGAGAGATCACCATAGACTCTGCAACCAATAAATGATAATAAGGAATGCTGTTAAGTAACTTTATTTTCATACTTTTGACAACTTAGATGAAATTCTTTAGAAAATACAATCTACCATAACTCATCTTGCATGAAATAGGCAATTTTAATATTCCTAAAATTACTTAACAATTTAAATTTTTAATGAAACATATTCTCACCTTAAGAATGTTTAGGCATAAAGTTTCACTGGAGAATTCTATGTAACAATTAAAGAATTATCATCAGTTTTTTACAATCTTGACCAAAAATACAAAAGGATTGAAGACATATCAATTTCTTTTACCAGGATAATAATATACTATGAAGAATATAAAAGAAAGGAAATGAATTCCTCCACATCAGGATTACTCATGAATACAGATTCAGTATGCCAAACAAAGAATTAGCAAATAAAATGTATCAATATGAAATATTATTCATGAGAAACATTATATGTTTCCATACTAACTGTGAAATCTGGTATGAATTTTATACTTCCGGCTTATCCTAATTTAGGCTGAATACATTTCAAATGCTTAGTAGGCACATATCATTAGTAGCCCACACTGGACAGCACAATCTCCATGCTTAGAGATTGAATCTACACTGCATTCTTTTTGGTCCAGGTCTGCTCTGGCCTATAAGATATTACCAAGTCCTTAGACACTCAGGACTTTAAATTTACCTTAAAGCTGTCCTTAGGACAAAAGTTTCATCAAAACATAATGGAAATTGAGGCATAGATAACACAAAGTCAGAAACAGAATTTCCTGCCTCTTTCTATGTTAGAATGGATAAACATCTGTTCATGATGATATTGGAGGTGCAAGGAAATAAACTAGGTTATAAGCACAGCTTGAGCATCCCCTGTAGGAGGTTTTGACTTCTCACTTTATAAAGTCCAAAGTCTGGTCATTGCAAAAAGAGTATCAGGCTCTCATTTTAGATTAGGAAGAATGGAGAACAAGTCATGTACCACAACTGAATATTTTTGCATTTTATCCACCCTACTATAGTGCAGAGAAATGCTTTCTATGGGTCCACAATGATAGAAATATAGCCAAGACCTTGTATCTGGGATGATACATGTCTCAGTAAATGCAGCCATGGAAGGATGGTCATCAAGTGAGCTGGTCAAATCTGAAACCCATGCAAGGTTACACTTTGGAGTTTGAAGCAAGATTGAATGAACCAAGATTCTTGTATCTCTATATGGAGAAATGAGAACTCTAACTGGAAATGAATAATCATAGAAAAACAAAGTTACTGTAACCATATATATTTTTTATAATACATATATGGTATTTGGGTTTCATAGATAGCTCCTGATGAATTACTCTGAAGTTTATATTGTTTTTATAGTCCTATCCCACATTGAACCTGGACTGAATGAATACTTCACTTTAGCCAATTAAATGAGGCCAAAGTGACTCCATCTTAATTTGACATCTGAACCTAGAATAGTCTGAAATCCTTTGCTTTAGTAATTGTGGCATTCCTGAACCACTATGTTCTGGCTATCCTGCTGGAGGGATCATGTTCATGGCCATGTGGAGAGGTAAAGTCCTTGAAAACACATGAACAAGAACCCGGAGACCCAGTACATATTTGAGGCCCGAGACATGACAGTGAGGTTTTTCTGTTGGGTCCTAGTTATTGTAATCATTCTGGCTGAGGCTCCAGATCTGTGAGTGAAAAGCCATCTTCGAGTTTTGGTGGTGTAGTGCTTGCAGAGAAGATATTGAATATGCTGAGCCATCTCTGATGAGCCCTATCTAAATTTCAAATCCAGGAATCCTAAAAACAATGAAATAGTTGTTTTAGATCAATAAGCCTTGAGATAGTTTTACACAACAATATATACCTAAGACATGTTTATATTTAAAAAATTATAGTCCCTGTAGGGTAAGAGGTACTATGTACAACCCCTGCATTCTTACCTTAAATGTAAGGTTTTACTGGTACTAAAAATGAAATCTGGAAAATTATCAGTTGATAATTTCCATCATGCATGAAATTAGAGGCATAACAGCAAAAAAAGAAATGTTCTGTTAAGGGTGATTAGTACAAAGAAAAATCCAAAAGTATTATCAAATAAAGCATCATTATATTAAAGTGAATGTTATAAAACAAAAAAAATTATGCATAGAATGTGGATATTTTCAAAGTAACTGAGAGATATTGGACACAATTGATAGTTAAGGATGTCTGGTCTTCTCACTGGTACTACTGTTGTCTTGGACCAACATTTAGCTCACGTGTCAAGTAATCTTAAAGCTAAGATAACAGTAAGCTTGCTTATGCATAGCCCTGGCTAAAATAATCACTGATTATAATTGCAATAAGGATATATAAGAAGATAAGATGACATACTTTTGTAGGAACAGTCTTTTATGCCCTATTCCTGTGAAGAGTTGATCTGTGGCTCCACAAGGTAAATTAAATACTTTTATCTCAGATAGATCCTGTCCCTTGGAGGAAGGTTCTTTGATGTCTTGGCTGTTTCTATATCCTGATGCCTTCACTCCTTTGTGCTTCACTATTTAGCTTTTTAAGTTAAATTAAATTTTAATTAAACTTTAAGCAATTATTTTTAAAACATATCAGTGGTATAAATATATGTAAAATAATTTAAGAGATAATTTTTTATATAAATTAAACTAGAATTTCCAGCTTCTATAATTTTTCTCTCTCTAGATCTCTAAGAAAGTACTCTACTGAAGTTGAAGACTATCAATCCTAGACATTTATTATTGTAGATTTACCACATGTATATGAATCCATAAAACCATATGCTTTACTATTTTGTAGGTTTTAATGTATTAAATAGATATTGTGGGTTCATGTAGATATAGTTTGCTCAAGCTTATTTGAATTCTGTTCTTGTGTGAATAAACCATATTTTGAATTTTTCAGTCTCCTATTGAGTTATAATTAATGTGTTGCCATTTTTTTCAACATATCAAATAATGCTCTTCTTTGTACATCTATTTTCTTTTTTAAAGTATAATTGCTATTCTATTGGACATGTTTACTTCAAAATATCTTTTGGAAGAGATTGTACCAATTTATCAGTAAGACAAATTTACCAGTACTGTATAAAGTAAATTCCCCACCCCCAATAGTTTCATCCAAATTGGGGATTCTGGGATTATTAATTTGTCTAACTAATATGTGTAAATTTTTTCTTTAAATTGTTATTTTTCTGATTTCTAATGTGGTTGAACATTATTTCACATTTGTTATCCATTTAATGTCATTTGCATCTTTATATATTTATCTATTTTGATACTAAATTTTCTCTTTGATTTGTAGTTATCTCCTTAATTCTGAATCTAATTCTTTCAGTTTAATAATTTGCAAATAGCTTCTCTCTATATTTGGATTGAATATTCAATTTGTTTTGACATACAGAAATTTTCTTTTTTGGTTTATGATTTTTATCTTGTATTTACAATCTTTTTTCTACACTGGAAGCATAAAGATTTGTTCTCATGTTTCTCAAAAGTAATAATTAAATAAACTTTCTAGGACTATAAAGTTATTAACTGACCCACAAATAAATCATCATGTTTGGTGGGAGATAAAAATCTAATTTTATCTTGTTGTTCTTTGTGGGTTGCATTTTCTTGCATTAATTAGTGAAAGCTTTATGCTTTCTCCAGAGATTTTTATATGATTTTTCTCTTACACCAAGGAACTATATATATATATTTTTTCTTTTATATCTCACTGCTTTCCTTTGGTCTACTTACCTATCTTTTTACTAATGCTATATTGTTTCAGAAAAAATATTATTTCATGATAAAACTCAATATATAGGAGGACAATCACCCCTTTATTTTTCTTCTTCTAAATTATCTTAGTTTTTAGCATATCTAGTTTTAGGAAAAAGCCTTTTGATATTTGACTTGAAATTACATTGAATTAGGGAGAAATTAGTGAAGTATTAACAATATATTTGAGACATAGAATCTTTCCTTTCATGAACATATTTCTCCATTCATTTATATCTACTTCTATTCTTATCAAGAAAGTTATATAATTTCCTCAACAAGGATATTTTGTGTACATTTTTTGAGGTATATTCTATATGGATATAGTATATATTTGTGCTATTTTAAAGTATACATAATCAAATTTAATTTTTTAATTTCTTCATTAGTTTTGTATGAACCAAATTTATTTTTGTATATGTGCCTTGTATATAATTTTATTTGATTCTCTTTTATGTTTTGAATTTTTGTCTGTAATTTCTTTTAGATTTTATTTACAGAAAATGATATCTCTAACTAATTACAGTTTCATTCTTAAATTTTTAATATTTAAAATTGCTTTTTTGGCCAGGCACAGTGGTTCATTCATATAATTCTAATATTTTTAGAAGCCAAGGTGGGTGGATCACCTGAATTCAGGAGTTGGAGATCAGCCTGAGCAAGAGTGAGACCTCATCTCTACTAAAAATAGAAAGAAAAAAAAAAAAATAGCGAGGTGTTGTGGTAGGCACCTATAGTCCCAGCTACTTGGGATGCTGAGGCAAAAGGATCACCTGAGACCAAGAGTTTGAGGTTGCTGTGAGCTATGATGCCAGGTTACTCTACCCATGGGTGTAGACTGGGACTCTGCCTCAAAAAAATAAATAAAATAAAATAAAAATAAAATAAAATGGTTTTCCTTTTCTCCTCCATTTTTTAAAAACGTGCTGTTAGTGTTCTCACTAGGACACCCAGACAATGCTGAATTGCATCAGAAATAAATGTGTGCTTCTCTTTTGTCTGTTTTTAAAGGACACACTTTTTATTCCTTACATTAATCATAATAGATACTAATTTTCTCAGCCTGAGTTCTTTCTGAAAGCAGACCCTTACACAAATGGTTGTGTAGAGACAACTTCTTTGGAATAAATCCTGGCAAGTAGCAGTGAGGACTGGGGAAGGAAGACAAGGCTAAGGTATTTTTGTTGTTGTTGTTGTTAGTTATCACTGTATGTGACTAGAGCCATTCTGAGTAGAACATTTTCAGAAGTTTTATGAATTGGGCCTTAGCATGATCCACTTGCAGAGTGTAGGGTCAAATGTTACTTCCAAGGAGTGAGAATTCTTTCATACTTCCAAAACATATTTGTGTTTAGGAAGTATGGTTCCTGTAGGTGTTTAACCCATGAAATTTGAGAAACTTTGGGACAGAAAAGGAGAATAGTCCCAGCAAATAAAAAGAATTGCTTTCAGCTTACATCTTCAGACAACTGGCTGTCATGGACATCAACAGAGTCAAAGGAGTATGAAAGGTGGGAAGGAAAGAAATAAGAATCATCTGATGTGCACTTTACCATATTAAAAACATTCCCCCTTAAGTTCTAATTTTATAAGAAGTATTATAGTGACTTATTTGAATTTTATCAAGTAACTTTTTCTAAATCTATTAAGGTCATCATATGGTTTGCTGATTTTTTTATTCTAGGAATTTGTCTATGATTCCAAGTAAGATAGGACTATAATGTGGCTTTTTATAACATTCTTGCCTGGCTTTGAATAATTTTTATAATTGCTTGATAAGAAGACTTGGTGATATTTTCTATTTTCTGTAATATGTATGTTTGAGATATACATTATTCTTCTTTTGGAAATTTGTTAGGCTGTTCTTTAGGTGGGGCTGCGCCTGTGGCTCAAAGTAGGGCGCCAGCTCCATATACTAGAGGTGGCGGGTTCAAACCCCACCCCAGCCAAAAACTTAAAAAAAAAAAAAAAAGATTAAAAAAAATCTGTCTTAGAAGGGTATTGTTCAAACCATGGGTTGATTTTTAGCCACAGATTCACATTGTTTAAAAGTTTATTTGGCTTTATTTTCATTTCTTACTATCAGTTTTGGTGAGTATTATCTATTTAAAGTTTTCAAGTGTGTTAGATATAAAATTATATATCACATTTGTATATATGTTTTTCTTTCTGTTTTCTTTTCAGCAATCTAAAGATATGCATTTTTCTCATTGTGATTGCTTTTAAGGTTTTTCCATTTGTTTTTGTCATTCCTAAATTTCACTACATTATTTCTTCTTCTTTTTTTTTAATTTAAGTTTACTATGAGGGTACATGTGATTAGCTTACATTATTTGCATTTGTAAGGTAAACGCCAAAGTCTGAGTTCTAGTTAAGTCCTTCACCCAGGAAATATGCCATATACTCTCACCCAATAGGTAGGAACTTACCAAGCCTCCTTCCCTCTTTCCCCTTCTTGGATTTAATTGTGTTTTTCCCTTGTGTAGGTCTCTAGTTGTTGAGCTGCTATTCTCATATTAGTACTAAACACATGGGATGCTTGCTTTTCCATTTTTGAGATACTTTACTCGGGAGTTGTGGAATACTATTCAGCCATTAGAAAGATGAAAACTATGCATCTTTTTTATTTACTTGGATGGAGTTGGAGTACATTATATTTTTCTATGTATTTGTTTTTACTAATGTTTATTTCTTGTTTTCAACCACTATCTGTTGGAATATAGGCTTCAGCCTACCATATCTGTTCTCTCTTTTTAGACATCCTATTAAGCATGTGTTGCACTATTTCATTTTTGTTTGAAAAAGTGTTGGTTATATATTTTCTATGACTTTTTTTTTTACTTTGGGCTTTTTTATTCATTAATATATCTGTCACATGATATGGTTGATTCTAAAGAAATCTTATTTCTTTGAGAGAATTTGTTTATTTATATATTTGAAAATATATTAAACATACATTTATTGTCAACTAAGTGTAAGGAATTGGGGATGTAAATAAAATTGATAAATGTTCTGCTCTCACAGAAATTAGAGATGTTACAATTCCTCTTGTTGCTAAATCTTTATCCACAATCATGAAACTTTTATCAGAAATATTCAAGATTTCTTGGTAAAAAATAAGCATGTTAACATTTTAATACCATTGCAAAATAGTTATGCTCAGAGTTGTACTAATTGATATACAATAGCCAATTTAAGTACAAATGTAATGTCTCATAAAAATACGTGTATCTTGTGTGTGTGTGTACATGTGTATATGTATATAGTTAGCAAAATTTCTTCTGGCCTTTTTTCCATTTCAAATATTATCAAACATTACATATATATATATATATATATATTTAGAGGAAGGAAAATTATCAATATTTAATTAATCACTCTACTTCTTCACAGTTCATATAAATTTACTTGCCAAAATATGACTGTTGGATTTCCTAGGGGTTGATCCACCACAACTTCTTTGTAAGTCATTATTTGTAAGTCTTTGTAAGAATTATTTCATTAATTTATTGGATTAAAGGAAATCAAGATGAGAATTCAGGGTAATTCATTTTAAGCATATTACCTGGTCATTATTTTTCAATATAAAAATTATTTAATATTAAAAAGTTGACATTTTCCAGTAAGTAAAATTCAGCCTCATTAAAAAATGTTTTCAAGTGGCTATTCCTTTTAAGGCTTTTTAAAGCTTCCTGAACATTTAGATAAAAATGTCATGTAATGGCAAAATGAGTTATTTGAATGAGGGCTGAGAAAAAGTTTTCATTTATTAGACTACACATATCTCTTATAACACAATTCTAAGATTTATGTACATTTGTAATTTAAATAATAAACTAAAAATACTTTTCATGGCTTGAGGAAAGGCTAACATCAGGCAAAACCCAGAAATTCCGTAAGCATGAACTCAAGTAGGATGAATTGCTGTGAATCTAGATTCCCCAAGAGTTTTCAAGTTTGATAAAGTGACAAGGAAAAAAATTGGTATTTGCTTGTTTTGGTCCTCTAAAATTGTACCTTTCACGTCCCACAGATACTTTCATTAAAGCTGGATTAAATTGGAATTCCAGTGGTGGTTCTAATACCAGAAAATTGTATGAATGACTGTGGATAAAATTGAGTTTTTCTTTAAAGGAACAAAATTTTTCATTGTCAAGTATCTTGGAAATATGTCACTTTTATGGCAGAAAAATGAAAACTTGATATGGCTTTATGCCATAGTGAAAGAAAACTTTCTGCTCTCTATGTGTACGAAGTGAATTGCACTCCCAACATGGAGATGTTCTTAGCTATTTCCCATGGTGGGAGTGAGGGTTGAGGTTCCCTGGGTATTTGGAGACAGTGACAGTGACAGCCTTGGAGCAACACAGAGAAGCAGAAATCCTTGGGAGAAGCTGAAATTTAGTGCATATCTGTTGTGCCTCTTTGCCATTATCTCAAGCTTTCAGTAAATTATCAGGAGAAAATTATTGTAAGAAAAAGAAAATCAGTGTTATTTTACAATATGGTGGATGGAAGGAAAAAGAGCGTCCTCTAAGCTTGGGATAATGTAAAAAAGTGGAACAGAGGGTCTCTTCCACTGAGCTTGCAGTGGGGGATAGTGAGATGGTCACTAAATGCTGCAGGTCTATGCTTTCCAGTGGGGCAATGTAGCCGCAGCAACAGCTTTGGGCTAGAACAAGGGGGTCATAGTAAATGACCAGCTCCGGAGGATAAGTGGGTAAAAACATAAACATGGGACCACTCAGAAACAGCATGAATTTAGAGAAAGATGAATTTTAGCCTCTAAGCAATGGGAACTTATGGTATTAAAATATAGTTTTCATGAATTTTCTGCACTGGACTTTTCCCCATACTGATTTATTTTTGTCTGGAAGGAGCCATGTCTGGGCAAGAGTATACAATTCTCATTTGTGAGTTTCCTGTAAGTACCATCTTCTCTACAGAATCTTCACACTGCAACCCTCCCAGTCTACACCTACTATTTCTTTCCTTTCAGCAGCTCATAACAGCTCTCCAAGTGTGAGAGGCATCTTAACACACTGGTAAATGGCAGAAAGAGAGAAATTCCAAGTTTGAGAATGGAGAGGAGGGAGCAAAAAAGGAAGAAAGGGAGGGAGGAGATAATCATGCAGATCAGCCTCTCTTGCTAAAAATAAGATGTGTGATACTCTGAAAATCAGAGATCTTCACTGCTGAATCTAAATTTCTAAATGGAATGTGTCTCTCCAGGACATGAGGTTTGCAAAAGAAATGATTAATAAAAACCATTGAGGACCTCAGAGTAAATGGGTTCATTCTTTGCAATACGCCCTATATATAAAAAGTAAATCATCTATCCTAACTTGAAAACACGCTGTATAATGTAGTATCTTTCAAAAACCCAGGAATTAGAATTTTAATTCTAATTAAATGAGTTTTTTTATTAAATCATAGCTGGGTACATTAATGTAATCATGGAATACAATGTGCTGGTTTTATATACAATTTGAAATATTTTTATCGCACTGGTTAACATAGCCTTCATGGCACTTTCTTAGTTATTGTGTTAAGACATTTATATTCTACATTAAGTAAGTTTCACATGTACCCCTGTAAGATGCACTGTAGGTGTGGTCCCACCAATTATTCTTCCTCCACTCATCCTCCCCTTTCACTCCCTCCCTTTCCTTTTTCCCCATATTCGTGGGCTATAATTAGGTTATAGCTTTCATATGAAAGCTATAGATTAGTTTCATAGTAGGGCTGAGTACATTGGATACTTTTTCTTCCATTCTTGAGATACTTTGCTAAGAGGAATATGTTCCAGCTCCATCCATGTAAACATGAAAGAGGTAAAGTCTCCATCTTTCTTTAAGGCTGCATAATATTCCATGGTGTACATATGCCACAAATTACTGATCCATTTGTGGGTCGATGGGCACTTGGACTTCTTCCATGACTTAACAATTATGAATTGAGGTGCAATATACATTCTGGTACAAATATCTTTATTAATGTATGATTTTTGGCCTTCTGGATATATACCTAGTAGGGAAATTATAGGATTGAATGGCAGGTCTATTTTTAGTTCTCTAAGTGTTTTCCAAACATCTTTCCAAAGGAATGTATTAGTTTGCATTCCCCCCAGCAGTGTAGAAGTGTTCCCTTTTCTCCACATCCACACCAACATCTCTGGTTTTAGGATTTTGTGATATGGGCTAATTTTGTCTTTTGCCTGTCATGTGCAACTTTCTGAAGAAAGTCTGGTTTGCTTTTGTTCTGGGTATTGGGTAAAACTGTTACATGCTAAAGTGTGATGCTACGAGAATTATATTGGCCAGTGGAGAACTTACAGTGTTATACTCTCTTATTATTTGGTGTGTTGGGGGGTGGGTGCTATTTCTTTACAAAGTAATTACATTACAAAATATTTTCTAATCCATTAATACACAGATTTTACATGCAAGTTAGTTTAACAAACAGGCAAATTCAAAAGGCTTATGAATTGTCCTAACCATGGTTAGGGGGTTTTGTTTCCAAATGAGCTACACATCTCCACTTTTCAGGGAGAAGAACTGTTATGTCCTGTTAGAGTCATGCGTTCCTGTGGGTTCCCAGCATGAACAAAAACAGACAAAGGCAAACCAGGTATTTGCAAATGTGGATGAATGGATGAATTTTTTGTTCTTATGAAATCAATTCTCTATAGAAGTGAGCATTTTGTTGTCTCAAGTTTATCAAGAGGAGAATGTTTAACTGAGGTTTATAAAAATCACTGGAAACTGCTTCATTCCAGGAAATAGCAAGAAGGGGAAATTGTGGAATCTATATTTTCCTGTCACATATGTTTTAGAATATTTAAGAAAAAGAATCTTTTTATTTTTTGTTACAACAAGGGAGGGCATATTCATTGTCTATGGTGAATGTATATTGCTCTGTAAATCTTTCTCTTCCTCAAAAATCTTTGTTTTATGGTTAAAAAAAATACAAAAAGAAAGAGAGCATCTTTAGATGTTTGCTCATCATCTCAGTATCTTATTCTTTGAGATCTCAAGTTGTCTAATTTTGAAAGGACATAAGGGAACTGAAGTCCTTAAAAAAATATAAAATCTTAAAGGCAAGAGAGACATATAAAATTAGCAGGGGTGCCCCAAAGTAACTGGTTATACCAGTGGTTTAAAAACATTTCTTATTGTGATACGCTATAAAAATGTACTATATCATAACGTAGCACACACTTACATATACATATATATTTATCTTTCCTTTCTATTCTATTTAATTTTAAATTGCTATGATCTATTAATAGTGGTTATCTATAATAACCACTTAATAGATCCCAATATACTGTTCACGAACAGTCTTACTAATGAAAAAATGCTTCACTCAGAAACACAGGTTATTGTATACATCTCTGTATGTATGAGATATAAAAGGGGTATGCAGAAAGTTGTTCTGATTTGTCTGTGTAAATGTAACCTACTTAATTCATTGTACTTCTGTAGGTACCTCAGAATAATGACAGGTTACTTTGACATTTGACTGGTTTCTCTGATAATAAGGCATGGGTTTAAGAAAAAATAAATAAATAATATTATACTTCAAGAAGGAGGGATTAGAGTTGAAGAGTGATTGGGCAGTGTATTATCAAAATGTGGACCTGTGGAACTTCTAGAACGATCTGTAGGTAACAGAGAGAAAAGTTATACTGCATATATAATATTAACCAGGGTCAGGAAGATTAGGTATCATAAGTAGCAAAGAAAAGACTATGCATTGTTCAAAGCCATTGGACCAGGCTGCCAGTTCTAAGGATGACAAAAAGGACATAAGGCACTATTCTCTGTTTCTCCCTCTTTCTTCTCTCTCTGAGAGAACACGGGGGTGTGTGCACATACACAGAGGGCTTCTTTTAGTGGGTTTTCCTAGTGAAGTAATATGAATGAAATGAATAATAAACTTTGTTTCAATTAAGACACAAGTTCAGAGGAGTGGACAGGATACATATTTAGATGTGGTTTTCTGAAAAATAGTAAAAAAAAAAAAAAGAGTGGGATTTTTGCTGTTAGTGAAGAGTGGATTGCAAATGTACTTTTAACTAGCTTAAGACAAGTATATCCTGAGAGAAATAATTGTGTAAATCATGTTATTTTTTTGTTTGTTTGTTTTGTTTTTCTGATGAAGAATCCACCATGGAGTTCCTGAGAAAATGATATATAGGATATTTTGGGATCCATAACTAAAATGACAGTGACAAATTTTCAAAAGTGTTCCGATTAGAACATCAACAACGGTGAAAATTTTTAGGATGAATGTTCTGTTAAGAACACCAAAGGACCTTAATCCATTCATCTTAGAGAAATGAATGCTCAAGAGAGATAAAGTCTCTATCAAAAAATATGAAGTCTTTTGTGTAGAAGAGGATAACACATTTTTGTGTTTAAAAGAATCACACTCAAATAAAAAAAGGACATGATTTTTATGGTGGTGGGAACTGAAGATTGTTATCACCATCAGAAACACTAGTGCTCTGTGATTCTTTTGATGGAGAAAACCTGAGAGATGAAAGATATATATAAATTTTACCTTTCCCATAAATCTGCCTTCTTAAGGTTTGCTCTGTTAAGGGAGACCAAGACACACAGAATGTTTCAGAACTACATGTATAATCCATCAAAACAAAAATTGTCAATGAAGTTTCAGCTTGCATGCCAACCCAGAGGAATTGGCACTGGTCTCCTGACATGGATTTTCTTTTCTTTCTTTTTTTTTATTAATATTAAATCATAGTTGTGTACATTAATGCGATCATGGGGCACCATACACTGGTTTTATAAACAGTTTGACACATTTTCATCACACTGGTTAACATAGCCTTCCTGGCATTTTCTTAGTTATTGTATTAAGACAATTATATTCTACATTTACTAAG
>CAUYPK010120777.1:0-29946 GCA_963574355.1 Loris lydekkerianus
AAAATTTATAGAATTACAAATATATTATATTTTTTCATTTTTTTTTTTTTTTTTTTTTTTTTTTTTTTTTTTTTTTTTTTTTTTTTTTTTTTTTTGAGAGACAGAGTCTCACTTTATCACCCTCGGTAGAGTGCCTTGGTGTTACATAGCTCACAGCAATCTCCAACTCCTGGGCCTAGGTGATTCTCTTGCCTCAGCCTCCAGAGTAGCTGGGACTGCAGGTGCCCACCACAATGCCCGATAATTTTTTGTTGGAGTTTGGCGGGGGCCAGGTTTGAACCTGCCACCCTCGATATATGGGGCCAGTGCCCTACCCACTGAGCCACAGGTGCCACCAAAAACTATGCCTTTTTTCACAGTGTTATTGATACACCTCCACTCAGGATTCCAAGGGATGACTTCTTTTGAATGGGCACTTTGGTCTAGGTAGTAATATTGATATAAATAAAATAAGACTACTAGAAAGGAAATTTTCTGATTTGGATTCCCCTTAAAACTTTAACCTTCCCAGATTTGGGTCTGCCAGCCATGAAGTTTCATTTTAAGTATATGCTAAGTTTTCCATATATAAATATCCTGTAAGAAACAATTACCTGAGGCCTGAACATATACTGAGGGTCACAAATGAATTTGGAAATTCTACAACATGTCCTTGGTAATGGCAATGCATCTGAAAAACAGTACAGAGGAGCAAATATAAAATTATTTATGAATAAAAAAGTATTGCAAAACATTGCACAAGACTCAAAACCTTAAAATATTTAATAATAATAATAATAATAATAAAGATCATGAATCAATGCAAATTTGTAACAAAAAAGTTTTTAGGCACCTCTCATTACTTTGTACCACCTGAGTATTCTCCTGTAACTAAGTTTCATCTCTATCATATGTCATTTCTATGTTATAAGTCGATCATATAACAAAAAAATATTTTATTAAACTGTTAACATGAAACAAACACACTCTAATGGTATGTCCAGTTCAAAAAAGAAATATATGATAATAAGTGTCTAAGACATCTAACGTTACCGTAAAATATGAAGATTCAGAATGCAAAGATCCAGTTTCATCATATGTATAAATCATAAAGTTGTGAGATAAAAATGAGCTAAAAAAACAAAAAACATTTAAAATGTTTGAGTCATATATTAATAGGAATATATATTAATATATAAAAATTGTAAAGCATGTAAGATTAATGCAATAACATGATTTAATGAGAATACTTTTAGTGTGGCATAACAGTTGAAATTCACAGAATTGGTGAATCAGGAAGGTAAGGCTTTCTTAACATTAGAACACGTGTGTGGCTGTATATTATGTAATTCAACAAATATTTACTGAGTATCCACTATCAGAGATACCCTCTTTTGGGTGTTAAAATTCAGCATTAAACAAAAGACAAAAACCGCTAGTCTTCATGACAGTTAGTAACATATACTACTACTTGCATGTTAGATGATAATAAAAAAGGCTGGCTGGGGGATGGGTTGGGGAGGTGTTTATAGGTTGTATGTCATGGAGATGCTCTCTGAATAGATAGAGACCTGAAAGAAAAGTCACTTAGATTTTTCACAGAAATGTTTTTCCAGACTGAGTTACCTCAAAATGCAAGAAGTTTGAGGCAGAAATGGGCTTGGGGGAGATGTGACTGGAAAGGAGTATGGAATGATGAAGAGAGATACTTATTAGGTTAAGAGATGATGCCACTGAGATGTGAAGCCATTGGAAGGTTTGGGGAGATAAAACAGTATCAGACTAATGTTTGGATATAATCAGACTGAATGCTGTGCTGAGAATAATCAGTTGGTATATAAGCACAAACAGCCAGACCAATTGGAAACCTAATACAGTCTTCCTGGCAAGACAAGAAGGTGGTTTGACCTAGGATAGGAACAGTGGTTGTTATCTAGTAAGGATATACAGTAGAACTTCTTTAAGTTAATCACCTAAGGGACTGTAACAAACTGGTCAACATATGGAGGTGGTAAACTTAAGGAACTAGGCCTAATGTATGATACATACATGTGATGCATGTCCAGTCTATGCAAATTAGGTCAATTTAAGGTGGTGGTCAAAGTAGGGAAGTGGTCAACTATGGAGGTTCTACTATATTCTGAAGGGAGAAACATGAGATTTAATAACTAATTGTAAATGGGAAAAAACAAAAGAAAGAAGTCAAGTATGACTCTGAGGTATTTTAGGGCTCTGCTCCCCCAGGAAATCTAATAGAGTTGCTCCTTTTGAGATGATTGTGACAAAGATAAATTTGGGAAGAAAATCATCAGAAGCTCAGTTTGGACATGGTACCTACGAGAATAATAGTAACCACCTTGTTCTCAAGTAGTCAGATTAAGGAATATGCCATCTTTTGGAGAGGAATAAGGTAGAGATTTCAATTTAGGAGCAGCCAATGTATCAGTGGTGTTTAATGACAGATTCAAAAACAGTACCACAAATTACTCTTAATATTTAAGAAATAAAGAGGAATCTGAACAAGAGAAGGATAGGGAGATAAGTGAGAAAAAGAAAGAGATAAGGAGAGAGAGATGGAGCAATAACAATGGTAGGAGTCAAACCAAGAGCCTATTATACTCTAAAAGCTGAATAAAAGCTAAATAAAGAAAATATTTTATGGAGGATAAACCAATCGGCTCTGTCAAGTGTTGCCAATTGGATACAAAAAATGAAAACTGAAAAACAAACATGGCATGCAAAAGCAAAAGTACCATTGATTATCTAAAAACACTTTGTGGAGTGGTAGGGGCATGAAAGGCCAACATGAAGTTAGTAGCCTTCATTGACTAGGGTAGTAGAAGTGAATTAAGTGGGAATAATTTTCTTCAGCCTTATTCAACTACAAAGGTGCAAGCAGACAAGGGGCAATTGTTATAAAAACATGTATGTTCAAACATGCTCTCATAGAATAGACTGTTTGATCTTATTTTTATAAATTGTTGAGGAAATGAAAATCAGGTGAATGACTATTCCCTAGAGCTACAGGTGGGAAAAGAGATTATCTATGAAATGACATGAGGGTTCCTAGTGGGGGAAAAAAAAAAAAAATATATATATATATTTGAGACAGAGTGTCACTGTGTTACCCTCGGTAGAGTATCATGGCATCACAGTACACAGAAATCTCAAACTTTTGGGCTTAAGAAATTATCTTGACTCAGCTTCCTAAGTAACCCAGTGTGGTGGCACTATAGGCACCCACCACACTGTCCAGCTATTTTTTGTTGCAGTTCTCATTGTTGTTTAGCTGGCCAGGGCTGGGTTTGAACCTGCCTGCCTCCGTGTATGTAGCTGGCACCCTATCCACTGAGATATAAGCGCTGGCCCAGAAAAGAATATTCTAAAACTGATTTATAGCTGATGGCTGCAACATCATATAAAATTATTAAAATTATTTAATTGCACACTTCAGGAAATTATATGCATAAAGTATATGTGATAAAGTTGTTACAAATAAATACATACATAATTAACCTACCATCTTTGCATTATTATTATTGCCTAATATTTCAATGTAGCAATTGTCTGATTCCTTTTCTGAATGTATTTATGTTGGTTCATTCTTTACAAGGTTTTTTATTTCTAATCCTTATCTTAAACATTGTTATTGTTATTCAATTTTAAGTCTTTTTAATTTTGTGAAGGCAAAAAAAATGCAAACCTAATTAACACATGTATATGTAAAAATTAAAATTAAAAAATATATATTATGTCAGTAGTTGAATTTCCTACCAATAATCACTTGATGTGTAACTATGTTTAATTTCACATCAGACATACTTGTAGTTTTTGGGTTTAATGGTTTAAAATTATTTCAAGATTTATAAATATGTGGGTCATTTCTTACCTTGAAAACACCAAGATGGAAAATATTAAAATGTAAGAGCCTCATAGGTCTAATATTTAAGGCCTAAGTATCCCAAATTGAAAAGTAGAATGATAAAGCCACTGTACATTCTACTTTATCCCTGAATTTAAATAATTCACAAAAACTTTAAAACTGTAAAATATAAGCTAAAAAGATTTACCTAAAATTGTTAAAGGGGAAAAAAAATATCTTACTGTTTTTTGAGGTGTAGGGTATATAGTTTTCCATCAATTTTAATGACATAAATCACCTAAAATAAAACAAATCAATAAAGATGATATAATAAATCAGAAAATTAAAAAGTAAAATAGTATTTTTTACTCAAGTTAAAAAAGATTAAGTTCATTGAAAAATGTACATATTCTTTAGACTGTATTACTCTAAATAGTAAACCCTTCATTGACCACCTCCTTAAGTTGATCTAATTTTTATAGACTGGACATGCACCACATGTACGAATCAGTATAGTAGGCCTAGTGTTTTATGTTGAGTACCTTCATATTTTACCCAGTTTGTTACAGTCCCTTTGGTAGTCAACTTACAGAGATTATACTGTAAAAGAATCATGGGTGTCACTGAGAGGGAAGAGGACAATATAGAAGGGCTGAAAACTTATTTGAGTAAATAAGTGAGGAAAATTTCTGTGGCCTTGTTAAAAATTTAGACAACCAACTACAAGAAGCTTAATGAACTCTTGAGATACTCATTTTAAAGAGGGAATCACCAAGACTGATAGCTATCAGACTGGCCAAAGTCAACATGAAGTAGGAACTCCTGCAACCCATGAGGCAAAAACGTCCAGTAACTTGCCAAAAAAAAAAAAAAAAAAAAAAAAATCAGGCTTCTTAACTGACACTGCAGACTTCTTAACTGACAGTTCACTAGCTAGGAAGGATTGGGACCCCAATTTCAGCCTTCTTAAACATATCAAATATCAGTTTATAATTTTTCATCCTGAAAAACTGTTTCATATACGAAGAAGAAATATAAACTTCTCCAGATAAGCAAACACTGAGAGAATTTGCCAAGACCAGACTTGCCCTGTAGGAAATACTCATTATACATGTATCATCACAATAGATATCCACCAGTTTAAAAACACAAAAAAAGGTAAAGTGCAGACCTCATATAAAATAATAGCACAAGAGAATAACAAACACAATAAGGTGCTGCTAAATATGTTATCAACAGAATAACACCTTACGTAACAATTCTGCCAATCAATGTTAACAGACTCTATTCCCCACTCAAGAGACACAGGCTGGCTTAATGCACAAAAATAAGTACAAGCCAAGTATCTGTTGTCTCCAAGAAACCCATAATGCACAGGGACTCACCTACAATCAAGGTGAAGGAATGGAAAAAAAAAAAAAAAATCCATGCAAATAGAAAAAAGAAAGCAGATGTAGTTATTCTCACATCAGATAAAATCATCTTTACTCAATAATTGTAAAAAATAGAAAGATGGACAGGGCTGCCCACTTTTGTAAAGCAAAGTCTACTAGAGCTAAGCAAAGACATAAACTACTGTATCGGATCTTCCCAGACTTCAACATCTCATAACAAAACTGGACAGATAATCCAAGAAGAAAATAAATTTAAAACACAAGACTTAGGCTCAGTGCCTGCAGCTTGGTGGCTAGGGTGCCAGCCACATACACCAGGGCTGGCAGGCTCAAACCCAGTCCGGGCCTGCCAAACAACAATAACAACTACAGAAAGAACAACAAAATAGCCAGGCATTGTGGCAAACACCTGTGGTCTCAGGTACTTGGGAGGCTGAGGCAAGAGAATTGCTTAAGCCCAAGAGTTTGAGGTTGCTATGATTTGTGATGACACAGTACTCTACTGAGGGTGACATAGTGAGATTGCATATCACAAAAAAAAAAAAAAAAAAAAAAAAACCACCAAGGAAAGAAAGAAAACAACAATAACAATAAGAATAACAACAAAAGAAAAAAAAAAAAAAGACTTAAACATAATTCTAAGTCCAATGTACCTAATGGAAATGTACAGAATATTTTACCCAAGAACAACTGAAAACATGTTCCTCTCATCAGCACAGGGAACATTCTCCATGGCTGATTAAATTTTAGGACAAAAAAAGTCAACAAATTAATAAATATAGAAATCATACCATACATATATCAGATAACAGAAGAATAAAACCAGAAATAAATTCTAAGAATATACACAAAGTCATGGAAATCAAATAACCTGCTGTTAAACTATTATTGGGTCAATAATGAAATTAAAATGGAAAATAAAAGATTCCTTGAAGTGAATGACAAAGGGTACACAAGCTATTAAAATAATTGAAGTCAGGAAAACAGCCTTATAGAGAAAATACTTTACCTTAAACACCTAGATCAAAAAGAAAAGAATATCACTGATTAACAATATAATAACACAATTTGAGGAGCAAAAAAGGAAGAACAAATCAAACTCAAAGCCAAAAGAAAAGAAAAGTAATAAAAAAGTTCCAAACAAAACTAAATGAACTGGAAAACAAAACAACAATAACAATAACAATAAAACAAAATGATCAGGGAAGTTGGTTCATCTCAATAGATGTACAAAAATTATTTGACAAAAATCACATTTTCATGATTAAAAATTTTCAAAAGGAATGTTTAGCCCATCTCTCCCAAGTCATCAGGTGAGAGGGAGTGGGCTCTGGATCTTTTCCCCGTGTGGATTATTGGTGTAGATTAGACAGCTGGAGACATGCAGCGAATTGGCAGATTGCTGTATTTGAGGTGTAATTCGTAATCTGGACTCTGCTGTAGAAATTTCCCCTGCTGTGAAATTTCCCCTGCAGGGCCAGCAGCTGGCAGGCAGCCGCCAGCCCCTCCCCCACGGGGGACAGAAGTTTGCAGTTCATGGGGAAACCTAGGTAATTGATGAAAATTTCAGTGAAGTGTGGATTCCTGAGTGGAGTTTAGCAACCAGAAAGGGGTGCTGCTCTGAGCCATGGGGGCTAGGCTGCCCGATAAAAAATTAAAGGGAGGGGATCCTGCCCAGGAAACAGAGACTTTTTGAATTGTCTGAAATGGCAGACAACTTTCCCCAGAACAACAGGAGTGATTAAATAGACTGGACCATTCCTGGTGAGGAATATTGGTGTGGACTGGCAGTTTGGGGTGTGCAGCAAACTGGCAGACTAGCTGAGGAAACTGAGGAAAAGGTCTCAACATGCTGCAGCAGTGGGAGCCAGCAGCAGCCTGCCCTTCCCCCACAGCCAATTGCAGTTGCAAGTTTGCAGGAGAACCTGGGAGCTGAGTGGAAAGATTTGTGAAGCATGGACTCCTGCAGCGAGTTTGGAGGTTGGATGGGGTGCCCTCTGGAAAAAAACAGCCAAGAATGGGCAACAGTTAGGAAACAAACTTTTATAGACACTCCAGAAATGGCAATGGGCCAGGTAGGGTGGTTACTGTGGTAACAATGTAAACTGTGAATCAGTATAAGCCTGGGAACCACTCACAGCGCCACCTGGTGCCCTGAAAGTATATTGCAATATAAATATATTATTAAAGTTGACCCCTACGTCATACATATAGTTGCATATATCTTTTTGTGGTTGGTGCCTTTCTCTCTTTCTTTTTTTTTTTATCATTTTCTTGGAGGAGTTATTGTTAATTTTTTTTTTTTTAGTTTTAATTTTTTTCTTTCTTCTTTTTTAACTTGTTTATGAACACTACTTTTTTTTTTTTCTTTTCTTTTTCTCCTTCTCTTCTTCCCTTCTTATGGTTTCTGAGACTGCTTACATCATATTTTTAGAGGTTTTATTTTTTCCAATTATTTTATGATTATCATTATTTTTATTGTAGTTGTATTTTTGTCTGTGTATCTGTATATGTTTCTGATTGTTTGTGCATCTGTGGGCTTGTGTGTCTGGTAGCCTTTTTATGAGTTTATTTGATCATTTGGTTTCAATGTGTTTTGTGTTTTGCTAAATCCTTGGGTTGGCTATTTTCCCTAACTTCAATTTTCACATTCAACAAGAACAAGGGGGAATGGGGGATGATGGATGATTGGAGCCAGCTCTCAACAGAAGCTCCAGTCCAGAGGGAGAGATAATGGCCAGAAATAACCCAACAAAGCTGAAGTAGGGGAGCCAAACTGAGAGATGAGATAGATAATTGCTCGTCTTCCCTGCTGAGGCAAGCTTCAACTCAAAAGAAACTATTTTCAGGTACAGATCTCATCCCAAATGGGTTGTGTGGTTGTTCCCTCCCCCAAGAGAGATGCTTGCTTACTGTGTGATCTCTACTGGTGAACAATAAAATGAGGTTCTCTTTCCTCACCCCACCAGAAGGAATTGCTGGCAGTTGGAACTCCTTCTCAAGAGAGCCCCTGCTGTGAGTCTAGGAATTCCCTTGTCTGGCAGGAAATTTGAACAAATATTTTCTTTGCCACCTTGAACCTCCATTCTACCCCTCCCCCCTGGCCTGGTAGTCTATAAGTCCAACTCCTCCAGAATCCAGAATGTCTGCAATTCTTGGCTAGGACCATGCACTACAGAGGCACTACAGCTGTGCTGTGTCTGTGAATCCAGTAAATATACAGAAAGACATAGTGGAAAAGGTGACGGATCTGGCCCCAAAAAAGTGTATCTCAGCAACAGACAGAGGCTTGGGTTCCTGCACTGTGGGTGGAGGTTCAGAAACTGCTGAGGTGCATGAACCCAAAAGAAGACACCTCCCAACAAACTTCAGCATTAGTAGAGTGATCCTGCTGGGGTCTAATTTTGGAGAGTCATTTCCCCAACTCTTTGGCCTGCCAGAGGGAACCAGACCTCGCTCTATAGGGATACCAGAGCTGCAGAGCAGCGGCAACAGAGGTGCAGTTGCTGAGGGAGAAATTCTTTTGCTGTCAGGATATCCTCAGTTTTGGTCTGAGCTCAGGTGGAAATTTCTTCAGCTGTCATTGAGCACTGACACAGGCAGAACTCAGCTTCCCCTGCTGGATGGTGGCAGAATGTGGTAACCATGAAGAGGAGGCAACAACCTTAATTTGACTCTGGCAGGCACATAGCCCTGACACATTGGCTTATTGGACAGAACTGGGCCACAGAGACTGGGTTAAAAGAGACTGCTAGTGGGACTACCAGAGACTGGGGTGACCAGAGTTTGGTGGTGAAGGACAAGCAAGGTTGAATAAGAGGCATCAACCTCCTGGCTCTAAATCTCCTACTGGATGGGCCTTTCTGACCCCTCAGAGCATCAGAGGCACTCAAATCACACTTCAGCTGCCAGTAGACCCCCTAATGTCTAGTAGCTTGAGTCCTCTTGAACTCTCCAGCTGGAGAGTGGGGGCTGTCTGGGACAATTGGTTGGAACTCTTGAACTAAACAAATTACCCATGGATCCTCCAAGGTGGGACCCAGGTTTTGCTGTAGTGGGAAGGTTTGATTGTCCTTTTTCAGATATTACCAGTGGGGGAAGGGATGTCCTAGTTGCTTGTATTTCTCCAAAGCTGAGACTGCAACCCAGAGGCACTGATTCACTAGGATTGGACAGAAATCAGCTGAATACAAGACAGAGCCACCAACCCCCCCCCCGACACCAAGCAGGCCTCTAGAGTCACAGACTGTAGTACTATTCAGGTCCCTTGCAAAATTGTAAAGGAAAAGCTGCAGTTACTAGTCCCAGTTCCTAGGTGAAGGACTGGTCAACCACAACCACAGATGTCTCCAGTCCAATTTCACCTTACCTGCTCATATAGCTAAACATGGAAAAACAATCATGGGGCGGAATCAGTGTAAAAACTCTGGCAACAAGAATAACCAGAACAGTTTAACTCCCCCAAGGAATGACAAACCCACCAAACCAGAGGATCCTATTCACAAACAGACAGCTGAGATGTCTTCAATCAAATTTAGAATTTGGATTGCAAACAAGATCAACATAATGGAAGTAAAGATGGAGGTAAAAATTATAGAATTAATTCAGAAGATGTCTCAAGAATTCAATTAATTCAAAGACAAATCACCAAAGATTTAGATACATTGAGAAAAGAAGTTGCAGCCTTACATGATATGAGATATACAGTAGAATCCGTCAGTGACAGAATGGAACAGTCAGAAGAAAGGATTTCCAACATCGAAGACAAAGCTTTTGAATGATACCAAATGTTCAAAAAGGAAGAGAAATGAAGAGCAAAAACAAATCATTCTTTCAGAAATCTCTGGGATTCTTTGAAGAAAACCAATATTTGCCATATAGGGCGAAGAAGCCTCACAAGACACAGAGAACATTCTTCATGGGGAAAGATAACTTTCTAGACATGCCAAGAGATCCCAAAATCCAGATAGCAGATAGTTTCAGAACCACAGCATGAATCAACCCAAATAAGACATCTCCCAGGCACATCATAATTAACTTCAATAAATTTAATATGAAGGAGAAATCCTGAAAGCAGCCAGACATAAAAAAAAAAAAAAAAAAAAAAACATAACCTACAAGAGGAAAAATATTAGAATGACTGCAGATCTCTCTGCGGAAACCTTTCAAGCTACAAGAGGGTGGTCAAAGACTTTTAATCTCCTAAAACAAAATAACTTTCAACCCCAGATCCTTTATCCAGCTAAACTGAGTTTTATTTACGATGGAGAAATTAAATACTTTAATGACATTCACATGTTGAAGAAATTTGCCATAACTAAACCAGCTCTCCAGGATATCCTCATACCTATTCTCCATAATGACCAGCACAACTCTCCAACACAAAAGTAAACCAACTCTGAAACTTTTGATCAAATTCCAACTTCCACAGTGGCAAAAGGATTAAAAATGTCCACTGGTCTTTTAAAAACCTCGATACCCCAAATTACATCTGGCCTATCAATATTCTCAATTAATGTGAATATATTAAATTGTCCTCTAAAGAGGCACAGGCTGTCTGACTAGATACAAAAACTCAGGCCAGATATCTACTGCATACAAGAATATCATCTTACCTTAAAAGATAAATATAGACTCAGGGTGAAGGGATGGTCATCTGTATTTCAGGCAAATGAAAAACAAAAAATATCAGGTGTTGCAATTTTATTTGCAGATACAATAGGCTTTAAACCAAAAAAAAATAAGGAAAGTTGAGTAGGGTCACTACATATTTGTTAAGGGCAAGACTCAATATGATGAGATTTCAATTATCAATATTTATGCACCCAACCAAAAAGCACCTCAATTTATAAGAGAAATTATAACGGACATGAGCAACTTGATTTCCTCCAGCTCCATAGTAGTCGGAGATTTTAACACCCCTTTAGTTGTGTTGGATAGATCCTCCAAGAAGAAGCTCAGGAATGAAAGTTTAGATTTAAACTTAACCATCCAACAATTGAATTTAAAAGACATTTACAGAACATTTTATCCTAACAAAACTGAATATACATTCTTCTCATCAGCTCCTGGAACATACTCCAAAATTGATCACATCTTAGGTCACAAATCTAACCTCAGCAAATTTAACAGAATAGAAATTATTTTTTGCATCTTCTCAGACAATTGTGGAATAAAAGTGGAACTCGGTAACAACAAGAACCTGCATACTCATACAAAAACATGGAAACTAAATGACCTCATGATGAATGATAGCTAGGTCATAGACGAGATTAAGAAGAAAATAAACAAATTTTTGAAACAAAAAGAAAATGAAGACTGAATTATCAGAACCTCTGGCATACCACAAAGGCACTCCTCAGAGGGAAATTTATAGCACTGCAAGCATTCCTCAAGAGAACAGAAAGAAAGGAAG
Source organism: Loris lydekkerianus (assembly GCA_963574355.1). Classification (NCBI taxonomy): domain Eukaryota; kingdom Metazoa; phylum Chordata; class Mammalia; order Primates; family Lorisidae; genus Loris; species Loris lydekkerianus. The sequence continues at coordinate 11,651 of CAUYPK010120777.1, forward strand.
TTAACAACTTTATGGGACATCTCAAGCAATTGGAAAAGGAAGAACATTCCATTCCCAAACCCAGCAAAAGAAAAGAAATAACCAAAATTAGAGCAGAATTCAATAAAACTGAAAACAAAAGAATTATACAACAGATCAATAAATCAAAAAGTTGGTTTTATGAAAAGGTCAGTAAAATAGATAAACCCTTAGCTAACCTAACCATGAAAAACAGAGTAAAATCACTTATTTCATCAATCAGAAATGGTAAAGATAAAATAACAACAGACTCCTGAGAAATTAAAAAAATTCTTAATGAATACTACAAAAAACTTTATTCTCAGAAATACAAAAATCTGAAGGAAATCAACGAATACTTGGAAGCACGCCACCTCCCAAGATTCATCCAGAATGAGGTGGAAATGTTGAACCAGACTATATCAAATTCTGAAATAGCATCAACTATACAAAATCTTCCTAAAAAGAAGAGCCCAGGACCACATGGTTTCACATCAGAATTCTACCAACCTTTGAAAGAGGAACTAGTACCTATAATACTCAAATTTTCCAAAATACAGAAAAAGAAGGAATACTACCCAACACATTCTATAAAGCAAACATCACCTTGATCCCAAATCTAGGAAAAGACCTGACAAGTTAAGAAAATTATACACCAATATCACTAGTAAATATTGATGCAGAAATATTCAACAAGATCCTAGCAAACAGAATCCAGCAACACATCAAACAAATTATACATCACAACCAAGTCGGTTTTATCCCAGGGTCTCAAGGCTGGTTCAATATATGTAAATCTATAAGTATAATTCAGCACATAAACAAATTAAAAAACAAAGACCATATCATTCCCTCAATTGATGCAGAAAAAGCTTTTGATAATATCCAGCATCTCTTCATGATCAGAACATTTAAGAAAATTGATATAGAAGGGACATTTCTTAAATTGATATAGGCCATCTACAGCAAACTCACAGCCAATATCGTATTGAATGGAGCTAAATTGAAATCATTTCCACTCAGATTAGAAATCAGACAAGGCTGCCTATTGTCTCCACTGCTCTTTAACATTGAAATGGAAGTTTTAGCCATTGCAATTAGGAAAGAAAAGGCAATCAAGGGTATCAATGTCGGGTCAGAAGAGATCAAACTTTTGCCCTTCGCAGATGATATAATTGTTTATCTGGAAAACACCATGGATTCTACAACAAAACTTTTAGAAGTGATCAAGGAATACAGCAATGTCTCAAAATACAAAATCAACACCCATAAATCTGTAGTGTTTATATACCAACAATAGCCACGCTGAAAAATCAAGGACTCTATTACATTTACAGTATGCCAAAGAAGATAAAATATTTGGGAGTTCATCTGACAGAGAACGTGAAAGATCTCTATAAAAAGGACTATGAAACTCTAAGAAAAGAAATAGCTAAATACGTTAACAAATGGAAAAAAAATACCATGCTCATGGCTGGGAAAAATCAACATTGTCAAAATGTCTATACTACCCAAATGTCTATACTACCCAATATAAAATTTTAATGCAATCCCTAATACAGCTCCATTGTCATAAATTAAAGATCTTGAAAAAATAATACATCATTTTATATGGAGTCAGAAAAAACTTTGAATAGCCAAGACATTACTCAGAAATAAAAACAAAGTAGGAGGAACTATGCTACCAGACCTCAGACTATACTATAAATCAATAGTGATCAAAACAGCATGGTACTGGCACAAAAACAGAGAGGTAGATGTATGGAACAGAATAGAGAACCAAGAGATGAATCCAGCTACTCACCATTATTTGATCTTTGACAAGCTAATTAAAAACATTCAGTGGGGAAAAGATTCTCTATTTAACAAATGGTACTGGTGAACTGGCTTGCAACCTGTAGAAGACTGAAACTGGACCCACACCTTTCACCTTTAACTAAGATAGACTCTCCTTGGATTAAAGATTTAAACTTAAGACATGAAACTATAAAAATACTAGAAGAAAGCAAAGGGGAAACCCTTGAATGAGTTGACCTGGGTGAATATTTTATGAGGATGACCCCCCAGGCAATTGAAGCAGCATCAAAAATACACTACTAGGATCTGATCAAACTAAAAAGCTTCTGCACAGCCAAGAACACAGTATGTAAAGCAAGCAGACGCCCTCAGAATTGGAGAAGATATTTACAGGATATGTCTCCAACAAAGGTTTAATAACCAGAATCCACAGGGAACTCAAACTTATTAACAAGAAAAGAAAAAATGATCCCATCTCAGGTGGGGAAAAGGACTTGAAGAGAAACTTCTCTGACGAAGACAGATGCTCAGCCTACTGACACATGAAAAAATGCTCATTATCCTTAACCATCAGATAAATGCAAATCAAAACTATTTTGAGATATCACCTAACTCCAGTAAGATTAGCCTGCATCACAAAATCCCAAACCAGAGATGTGGTGCAGATGTAGAGAAAAGGAAACACTTCTACAGTGCTGGTGGGAATGCAAACTAATATTTTCCTTTTGGAAAGATGTTTGGAGAATACTTAGTGATCTAAAAATCGAACTGTCATTTTATCCTATAATTCCTCTATTAGGTATATATCTAGAAGACCAAAAATCACATTATAACAAAGATATTTGTACCAGAATGTTTATTGAAGCCCAATTCATAATTGCTAAGTCATGGAAAAAACCCAACTGCCCATTGACTCATGAATGGATTAATAAATTGTGGTATTTGTACACCATGGAATATTATGCAGCAGTAAAGAAAGATGGGGACTATACCTCTTTTATGTTTACATGGATGGAGCTGGAAAATATTCTTTTTAGCAAGCTATCCCAAGAATGGAAGAAAATGTACCCAATGTACTCAGCTCTAATATGAAATTAATTTACAGCTTTCATAAGAAGACTATAACCCAATCTCAGTACAAAAATATGGGGAAGGGGGCAAGGGAGAGGAAGGGAAGGGAAGGGAAAGAAAGGGAAGGGAAGGGAAGGGAAGGAAGGGTGGAGGGAGGGTGATTGTTGGATTCACTCCTATGGTGCATCTTGGAAGGGTGCAGGTGTAGTTTACTATGTGTAGAGAATAAGGGTTTGAACACAATAATTAAGAAAATGCCATGAACGCTATGTTAACCTGTTCAGTGAAAATATTTCAGACTGTATATGGAACCAGCACATTGTACCTCATGATTGCACTATTTTGTACAGCTATGATTTAATAAAAAAATAAAATAATAAAAATTTTCAATAAACTATGCATAAAAGTGTTGCATCTCAAAATTATAAATATCATATATGACCAACCCCCAGCCATCATCACAGAGAATGGGGAAATGTTGAAAGCATTCTCCCAAAGAACTGAAACAAGACCAGGATGCTCACTGTCACCATTTCTGTTCAACATAGTGCTGGAAGTCTTAGCCAGTTTGAACTGGCTTTGGCATGAGCCTGAGCCTGCAAAAGGAACTCATCAGTGGATTTTTTTCTGCAGGTAATTGAGGAGACAGAGTCAGAGAAAATTGAGAAGAGAAAAGGAGAAAGAAAAGAGGAGGAATCTTTGATTAACTATTAAAAGGAAACTCAGACATCATTCAATAAATGATGTACAAAAACAGACAAGAGGAAGGAAGGAAGGAAGGAAGGAAGGAAGGAAGGAAGGAAGGAAGGAAGGAAGGAAGGAAGGAAGGAAGGAAGGAAGGACATGTCATCTTCTTAATATTTTTTACTACACTTTTATTAATTCATAACTGTATACTTTTATGGGGTATAAAAAGGAGAAAGTAATAAAGGGTATCTAAATCAGGAAAGAGAAAGTGAAATTGTCACTTTTTGTTAATGAGATGATCTTACATCTAGAATACCTCAAGGACTACACTAAGCAACTCCTGCAATTGATAAATTCATCAAAGTCTTAGGTTGCGAAACCAATGTACACAAAAAAGTAGCACTGATAATAGTCATGCTGAGAATCGAATCAAAGACTCAATGCCATTCACAACAGCTAGAAAAAAAATATATAATACCTAGGAAAGTACTTAAACAAGGAGGTGAAAATCACTACAATGAGAAATACAAAGCAACAGGAAAATAAATCTAAGATGACCCAAACAAATTGAGAAACCTATAATGCTAAAGGATTGGTAAAATGTCAGTTGTTAAAATGTACATACTGCCAGAAATGATTTACAGATTCAGTGCAATTCCGATCAAAATACCAATGCAACATTCCACAGCTCAAAAAAATAATTCTACACTTCATTTGGAACCATGCCCCAAAGCAATTTTTTTTTTTTTTTTTTTTTTTTTTGAGACAAAGTCTCACTTTGTCACTGTGGTGCCCTGGTGTCATAGCTCATAGAAAACTCAAACAGTTTTTCTATTTTTAGTAGAGATGGAGGTCTTGCTCTTGCTCAGACTTGTCTTAAACTCTTGAGTTCAGGAAATCCACCCACTTCAGCCTCCCAGAGTACTAGGATTATAGGCATGAGCCACTTCTCCAGGCTGTCAAAGAAATCTTAAAAAAAATAGTACATCCTTGGAGGTATTATATTACCAGATTTCAAACTGATATATTAGTCTGTCATAACCAACACAGCATGGTATTGGCACAAAATACAGACAAAAATCAATGAAACAGAAAAGAACCCAAGTAATAACCATCTATTTAAAGATAACTTTGAGAAAAACAGACAACAACATGCACTGGGAAAAAAAGAGTCCTATTCAATAAATGAAGCTGAGAAAAATGGATCACTACATGCAGAAGAATGAAACAGAATCCTTAACTCTCACCACTTGTTAAGGTCAGTTACAGATGAATAAATAACTAAATGTAAGGCATACAACCCTACATATTCCAGAAGACAATGTAGAAAAAATACTCTAGATAAAAGCCTTTGCAAATAATTTATGACTGATACCTCAATGGCAATTACAGAAAGAACAAAAATACCCAAATGGGACATGATTAAGTTAAAAATCTCTTGCACCACTAAAAAAATAATTAAAAGAACAAATGGACAGACAACCTACAGAATTGGAGATAATATTCACATACTCTACATAAAAGCAAATAACCAGAATTTACAAACTGAAAAATCTCAAGCAAATCACAAATTTTTATATATATGTATATATATATATATATATATAGTCAAAAGACATAAACAGTGGTATTTATTTATTCATTATTATTATTTTTTTTTTTTTTTGGAGACAGAGCCTCAAGCTGTCACCCTGGGTAGAGTGCTGTGCCATGGCAGCTCATAGCAACCTCCAACTCCTGGGCTGAAGCGATTCTGCTGCCTCCGCCTCCCAAATAGCTGGGACTACAGGCACCTGCCACAATGCCCGGCTATTTTTTGGTTGCAGTCGTCTTTGTTGTTTGGTGGACCCAGGCTGGATTCAAACCTGCCAGCTCAGGTGTATGTGGCTGGCACCTTAGCTGCTTGAGCCACAGGCACCAAGCCTATTTTTATTTTTTATTAAGTCACAAACATATACATCATGTATACCTTAATGCATTTATGGATTATAATGTGCTGATTTCATATACAATTTGGAATGCTTACATTGAGCTAGTTTTTTGAAGGAGATAGAAACATGGCAAATAAACCTATAAACAAATGCTCAATGCAGTAATCATCAGTGAAATACAAATTAAAACTACAATGAGCTATCACCTTGCCCCCCATCCCCCATTAGAATAGCTTTTGTTAAAAAGTCTCAAAGTAATAGATGCTGCTATGATGGAGATAGAAAGGAATTGTTGGTGGGACTAAAAATTAGTATAAACACTATGGAAAATAGTATGGAGATTCTTCAACGAACTAAAAGTAGACTTACCATTTCATCCATCAATCTCATTACTGGGTTAGTTAAAAGTAGTTAACCTAAACTAGATAGTTAAATAACTAACCATAGTTAAAGAAGTCATTTTATCAAAAAGACATCAGCAGCTATACAGCCAATCAAAGACTAATAACCAGAATCTACAAAAAAAATCCAACAAATACTCAAGAAAAAGTCAAAGAACCTCATTAAAATGTGGACAAAGTACTGGAACAGAAACTTCTCAAAAGAAAAGAGACAAATGGCCTAAAAACATATGAAAAAATACTCAACATCATTAATCATCAGGGAAATATAAGTCAAAACCACAGTGAGGTATTACCTTATACCACTCAGAATGGATTTTATTAAACAATCCATAAACAACAGATGCTGGCATGGATGAAGAGAGAAAGGAACACGTATACACTTTTGGTGGGACTGTAAACTAGTATAATCTCTATGGAAAATTATATGAAGATTCTTTAAAGAACTCAAAGTAGACCTACCATTGGATCCAGCAATCAATCCTACTATTTGGTATTTACCTAAAGGAAAGAAGCCATTTTGTCAAAAATATAACTGTATTAGAATGTTTATTGCAGTATGATTCATAGTTTCAAAGATCTGCCTTCAACATAAGTGCCCATCAATTTGTGAGTGGATTAACAATACGTGTTATATGTATACCATGGGGCATCAGACTCCAACATTTTTGGCACCAGGGAGCAGTTTCATGGAAGATAAGTTTTCCATGGATGGACAGAAGGTGGGGCTCAGGTGGTACTGGGAGAGTGGGGGCAGCTGTAGTATGGCTTAAGCTGCTTTACTTCCCTGCACTCACCTCTTGCTGTGCAGCGAGGTTCCTAACAGGCCATAGACTGGAATCTTTTTGGCACTAGGGATCAGTTTCATGGAAGACAATTTCTCCATGTATGCAGGTGGTAGGAGGTTTGGCACAGGATGTGGAACTCAGGTGGTGATCATACTGTGTGCCTAGCTCTTAACAGGCAATAGACCAGTACCAGTACACAACACAGTTGTGTACCACAGCTAAAGAATGCTTCTTGGTCATTAAAATAATAAATTAGTACCTCTTGAGACAATGTGGATGGAACTGGAGACCATTTTGCTAAGTGAAGGATCTAAGAAATGAAAAAAAAAAAAACCAAGCATGACATGCTCTTGTCATTAAGACAATGAGCACGCATGTGAATAGCGGGAACTAAAACTCAATGGAAATCAGGCAGGGAAGGTGGGGAGCCGGCACCAGGGAGGAAGATATGGTCAAAAACCTATCTAACAGGTACGATGAACTGTTTTCTTGTGATAGGCAGCAGACTTAGCAGACTATAATCATCACTCATGTTCTTTGCCTCATCCATTACTCACAACAGCTAGAAAGTAGAAGCAACCCCATTCCATGTCTGGGAATAGATGAAGGGCTAAATAAAATGTAGAAGTACAATGAAATATTATGCAATTTTTTTTTTTTTTTTTTTTTTTGGTCGAGACAGAATTCTACCCTATGCCCTGAGCAGAGTGCAATGGTGTTGTAGCTCACTGCAACCTCAGACCCAGGCTGTGGGTATCCTGCTTCCTCAGGCTCTGAAGCCCCTGTGATTACAGGTGCTTGCTGTGGCACCCTGCTGGGTTTTTCCAATTTTTTTTGTGAGTTTGGGTCTCAGTCTCGCTCATACAAGTCTAAAATTCCTGAGCTCAAGAAATCTGCCCACCTCAGCCTCCCACAGTGCTGGGTTACAGGCGGGAGCCACCACTCCTGGCTATTATGCAATCTTTATAGAAGAAAAAAAAAAATTAGCTCAGTGCCAGTACTCAGTGGTTAGAGCTCTGGCCGCATACACTGAGGCTGAAGGGTACAAACCTGACCTGGGTGTGCTAAACAACAATGACAACTCCAACAAATAAATAGCTGGGCACTGTGGCAAACACCTGTAGTCCTAGCTACTTGGGAGGCTGAAGCAAAAGAATCATGTAAGCCCAAGAGTTTGAGGTTGCTGTGAGCTGTGATGCCATGGTGCACTACCAAAAGTGACATAGTGAGACTCTGTCTCAAAAAAAAAAAAAAAAAAAAAAAACACTACCACATGCTAAAACATGGTTGAACACAAGGACATTATGCCAATTAAAATAAGCCAGTCACAAAAGAAATAATAACATGCAATTTTATTAATATGAAATATCTATAAAGTAGTCAAAATCATAGACACAGAAAGTAGAATGATGATTGAAAAGCCTGGGGAAGGCCAGAAAGACAATTAGAGTTTAATGAGTACACAGTTCAGTTTTACAATATGAAAAAAAAAACTTAGAGATTTGTTGTACAACAAGGTGAATATAATTAAATCTACTATTGTGTACCTTTAAAATTGTTAAGGTGGTAAATTTCAAATCATGTATACTTTTATACTATACATTTGTTAACAGTAAATAATTTAAGGTTGGATTAAAAAACCAAGATGCAGTTAAATATTTTCTACAAAAGACACGAATTAAGAGATCAGGAAGAAAAACATAATTGAAATGCTAAACATAAATACTCTGGATTTGTACATTAAAATTGAAAAAGCATATTTCAAGAGGATAAAAAAATGATACTAGAGAGAAGCAGAGATATTTCAGAATGATAAAAGTGTCAATTCATCAAGAAGACAACATAACTCTAAGAGTGTGTTAAGCTGTAAAATGCATGGAGAACTAAAATGTGAGTGGGAGGGACAACTATTATTTATACATGGAGATTTCAACACTTCCCTCTCAGTAAAATGCCACCACTTGGCTCCTGCTGCATAGGCTGGAAGACCTACTATTGAGGTAATGACAATAGGAACTGAGAACATGGACATTTAAGCTACTTCTTCATGTAGATTGGTTCTGCCTTTAGGCATAAGCAAGCCCAGCCACATATTTACCTTTTCCATTTGATGATGAAGTATTGCTGTGCATGTCTAACTTTAAACTTCGTCAGATAATATGAAATTCATGATGGCCTGATCAGGTCTCTGGTAACTTTTGGTATCTTGGTTAATCATTCTCTTTTATTATAGCCCATTAGCAAGCTACAATGTTTCTCAAACAGAGCAATTATTCAGAAATATTTAGTGTTAATAACAGAAAATTAACAAGAACATAGAAGTCTAAACAACACTATCAATCAATTGAACTGATTTGCATTTGTAGAACACACGATCTACCAAAATATACACATTATTTTCTGCTAATTTTCAATATTTAAGTCAAAAAATCAAGTTATCTAAATCCAATAAAATAAAATTATAAATTGGTATCAGAAAAATGTGTATAACCTCTCAAGTATTTTAGAAATTAAAACTTACTTCTAAATATCCCTTAAGTAGAAGTAATTAAAAGAAATTAGAAATAATTTTGAATAAACAATGAAAAAACATAACCTATAAAACATCATAGTTTACAGAAAAATAAAGACTTAAAAGAAAATTTGTAGACCTCCCTTTAGTAGTGATCAAAGAATCATTACAAATACAAACATTTTTATTAGCAGTGATCAATTAATAGAAGAAAGCTTCTTCAACTTTTTAAAAGGCATTAAAAATATTTATGTATAACATTATACATATTGATTAATGACTGAATGCTTCCTTTCTTCAGTATAAAAGAAGAAAGAAATTCCACCCTCAAAGTTTTTATTCAAAACTGTATTGTAAATTCTAGCCAGTGAATACTGCAAGGCAATGGAATAACTTGGCACACCAAATGAGAAGAAAAATCAATTTTTTTTTATTTTCCCAACACATGATAATATACATAAAAAATTATGTGGAGTCAATGAAAAAATAGCTTCCAGAAATAAAAGGTGAATTCAGAAATATAAAGGATAGATAGTCCATATTCAAAGTTTAATTTATTTCTAGATAGTAATGGATAACAGGAATATATAGTTCAAATAAAATTTATACTAGCATCAAAATATAACATATTTGAACAAAGAATTATTAACTATATGAATAATACCTGTGACTAGAAAGCTTCAAAACAATTATTAGAAAAACTAAGAAAGAACTACACAAAAGAGATTTATATACCTGTATATACATGTGTATGAAGATACATCAAGACCTTCAAAGGAAATTGTGAAAATTTTAGGGTATTGTTTGCCAATTAATCTATAGATGTGATGTGACTCCTATAGAGAATCAAACTGAAAATTAACAAGAAAAATTTAAAATAAAATGCAGAGTTCCAGTTTCCTATCTGGCATACATAAAAGGCTTGGATATAGACACTTCATACTAAACACAAATGAAAAACAGAAAAATATAAAAAGTCAACAAGATTTCTAAACTCTATAAGAAAAATTAGGTAGCAGGGAAAATGGCTGTCCCCAGAATTTGAGATATAGGTGTATACAGAGAATCACAACCTACAAAACAAAGAAAGCTATGAAGATCATCCACAGGAATCAGTACTAAGGCGGCAGAACCTTACTGCAATTAACTAGTGAAGACAAGTCTGAGAACTGAAAACCTATGGCAGCCCAATCATAGGCTCTCTGATCTCAACTTTTGTAACTTTTATATCCAGATTCTCAAGCAGGTTCTCCTAGTGAGTCTCAGAAAAACATCCTGAGACTGGTTGTGGTAGGAGGGGGAAAAAAAAAGTTATTTTAAAATATAACATTCTGTGCTTGTTAAACACAGCAATTCACAAGATAAAAAATTTAAACTGAGCCTAGCCTATTCGTTTTCATAGGTGAAATGACCTGTGCAGAGGGAACTGACTAACTCCAGCCTACACTTGCTGGACAGGAAATATCCTACTCCTGTGCAACCTAAGTGCAAGAGAAGGTATGGGAAGTATCTTGAAGAGGTTGTTAAGTAAGAAACATCTGATTTCATTAAGTGCTAAGTTTGACAGTTGATATCTCTGACATTTCACTTTGACACTTCTTGTTTTATATTTATTGTGAGGATCATATTTGCATTTTTCTAACCCACAGTTTGACTTTTGATTATCTTTCAAGTTTCTTTTCAGAGCAATTTTTATGAAATTGTGGATAAGAAAAACTTTGTGTTATTTTCAAACATGAGTTCCATTGTGGAACCAATGCAGCGCAGATAGCTCAAATATTAACAAGGTGTTTGGAAAGGATGAGGCTAATAAATGCACAGTGTATTACTGGGTTGAGAAATTTCGTTATGGTGATTTTAATCTTGAAAATGATCCATGTGGGCAATCTGAGACCAAAGTGGATAATGATAAGCTGAAAGCCGAGGTGGAAGCAAATCCTTCTTGTCATATGCACAAATTACTGGCAAGTCTTGATGTTGCTATTTCAACAATATCAGACCATTTGGAACAAATTGGCTAGGTAAAGAATCTGGATAGATGGATTTGGCTTGTATTAAATACGCCTTAGATGAAAAACTATCTCGAAGCTTGCCTTTCTCTGGTGTCGTGAAACACAGGTGAACAATTTCCACACCATATTATTACATGTGAGGAAAAATTGATTCTTTTTGGCAATCACAAGCATTCATTTTTCTAAATTCTTTCCTCTCAAAACTAAGAAACCTTGGAAATAAAATTTAAAAAATTAAAATAGAGAAATTTGGAAAAAAGGAAAATTGACTAGTGACATCAGAACTTGAGTGATGATACAACAATTAGGTGAGTGGTTTTCCTTAAAATCCCATATACCTGGGATGGTGAGATTGTGGAGAAGTGAGCAACCTAAAACTGCCAACAGGCACAGAGTCAACAGGAGCTGATGTGGAGCTCAAATTCCAGTTCCTCCCTGTAGTAATAAGCTCCATCATACATGGCAGTGAAAGTCACTTCTGGGCTTTATCTATTCATGGTTTCAGTGATGTGTAATGAAGAGATAAATTACAACATTACTACTGAAAACCAGACAAGCAAAATAAAAATCTAGGTGGAAATGCTCAACAGTAGGAGAAGGTGAAGAAGGCAGGAAAAATATTAAACTGCAAGGCAGAAAACTAGAAATTATACAACCTGAAAATCAGAGAGGAAATTGTCAAAAAATGTACAGTGCTTCAGGGACCTAAGAGCCTGCAAGAAGAGGTCTAATGCTGTGTCATTAGAGTCCAAATATATAAGGAGGTCAGAATTGAAAAAGTCTTCACATGAAAAAAGTATGAAATTTTATCTAATTTGGCAAACACATAAGTCCATTTAAGAATCTAGAAAGTATTCAAACACCTAAGGGAATACACACACACACACACACACACACACACACACTCCAAAATGCATCATAGTTTAATTTCTTAAAACTAAAGATAACTTTTTAAAACCTTGAAAATGAGAGCAAAATGAAAATCTACCTATAAGAGAAAAAAAAAATTCAAGAATCCTGGAGACCAAAAGGAACATATATATGATGGTTGGTTCAACATATATATGATGAGGGATGGGAAGATTCATCAATCCAGAATCTATAAACATCCAGTGTAAAATCTTTCATGCATGAAAAAGAAATTAATACCTTATCAGGATACAAAACTCAGAGAATTTGTCTCAGGCATACCTCTATTAAAAGACTCTCTCTATATATATATATTTTATTTTTTCTTTTTTTCAGACAGACTCACTCTGTTGCCCTCGGTAGAGTGCTGTGGAGTCACAGTTCACAGCAACCTCAAACTCTTGGTCTTAAGCAATCCTCTTGCCTCAACCTTACAAGTAGCTGGAAATGCAGTCGGATGCCACAATGCCCAGCTAATTATTTAGTAGAGAAGAAATCTGGCTTTTGCCCAGGCTGGTCTCAAATAAGCAATTAACCAACCTCAGCCTCCAAGAAGTGCTAGGATTATAGCTGTAACTGTGCCCAGCCAATAAATTTTTATAAACAAAAGAAAAAAAAAATAAAAGCATACTGAGAAGTTCAGAATGAAGAAGTAATGCAGAGGAAAGCATGGGTAAGTACAAAAGGCTTACCATTTCATGTTGAGTTTTCTAAATTAATTTGAAGTCTGAGGCAAAACTTGATTGCTGGATCATATGGAAAGACTATGTTTAATTATAATTCTGTTTGATGTATTTCTAAGTGTATGGGGAAGAAATACTTAAGCCAATTTAAAATGGGTAAGAGGAAAAAAAAAGAGAAGTAAGGTTTAAGTACTTTTCTTAACTTGATAAAATTAAGACATTAGATTGTGTAAAGCTGTATACATACAATGTCATAACTAGAATAACTAATAAAAAATATCTACAAAGATATATTCCTGGACCACCTTCCACCATCACAATATGAAACTAGATTATTCTGGTCATCCTTCGGATAGTATGAATAAGAAAATAAAAATACTTGGTAAATTTAATACCTAACATCAATAGTTACATTGAATATAAATGACATGAACACACAAATTTATACATACACTGGGTTAAAAAATTTATCAAACTATATTCTGTCAAAAAGAAATTCACATCAACTATAATAATATAGGTTAGTTGAAATAAGTAATATTAAAAAAGACTATCATGTAAACATAAATTGAGGCAAAGCATAAATGTTTATATTAATATCATATGAAGTAGACTTTATCAAAGACATTTATCAGAGATAAAGAACACCATTATATAACAATAAAGAGGAATGATTTACCAAGACATAACCATCATAGGAAAATGGGTATAACCCAAATGACAGAATATATGACAGAATATATGAAGCAAAATCAGATAGAAATTAAATAGGGGGCAGAGCAAGATGGCAGCTGAGTAATAGCTTTTTGCAACTGGGCATGGTGAGATTGGGGAAAGAAGACTCCAGGCATGTCTGGCTTGTGGGCTCTGCCCAGAAACATCCCTTTGAGGACACAGGCAAATAGCAAGAGACTTCTGGACACCCAGGAGGAGGACAAAAGCAGTGGAGAACTGGAAAGTGGTTGTGTTTGTTCATTCTGAGGCCAGGGCTGCCACAGCTGTAATCACAACAGCAGTGAGATTACAAACAGGAAAGGTCTTAAATGTGGACTGCTGTGGGGGATTTTTGTTGTTGTTGTTTGTTTTGTTTTTGTTTTATTTGGGAAATTGGTTGAACTATCTTGGGAGAACTTGGACAAGAGTTTGGATGACTTTAAGCATTGTCTAGGACCCCGATGGAGCCGCTGAGCTAAAACAGAGCTAATATTGTTCAGCTGTGGGCTACAGGCAGTCATTGTGGGAGAACTGCCCCTGGCAGGCTCTGCCTTCAGGGTCACAGACTGAGACTAGAGTGAGTGATCTAGTGACTGAGCAGTGACAAAGGCGACTGGAGAAGAGCGGAGATTTCAGTGTTTGACAGTATCAGGGCAGCCTTGCAGCCTCATTCCTCAGGGGAATAAAGTGAGACTGGTATTGGCACACTGGATAAGTGGGCATAGAGTAAGACCGGTTTTGGTGCACTGGATAAGCAGGCAGCCACTTAAGGAGAGATTCCAGTGACAAGTTCTTTCCTGGGAAAGCTTCTGCTTAGTCAAGGTTGTCAGTTTAAAGTGCCTTTTAAGTAGGCTGAGGGGAGAATTAGGTTCTCTACCCTGCAGGCTTTGAGAAATCAGCAGAGTTCTTCAGTCTCCATCTCATATAGCTGAATCAGCATTGTGATTAACATCTTATAAACCAGAAGATCACCTGTTGCCCAGACAATATTCAGCAAGATATATATATATATATATATATATATATATATATATATATATACTGCTTTGTTTTTGTTTTGGGTATTTTTTAAAATTTATTTCAACATTTTCCCTCTAGAATTTTCTTTTTGTTCTTTCTTAATTTTTCTAGTTTAAATATAATTTTTCATTGTTGCCTTCTTTAATAATAAGAACTTTATTTTTGCTAGTGTTTCTGCCCCTATTATTTGGTTCCCCCCCCCAATTTTATCCCATAAGGTTTTCTGTTTCTTTGTTTTGGTTTGATTTATAGTATTTTTGTCTTTCCTTCCTATTTGGGGGCTGTGGGGTACTGAGTCTGAACAGTCTGGCAAAGATCTGCTGACCTCAAGAGAACCACCCAACACAGCACCCCTAAATGTTGGGAGTTTTTAAGGTTGGGTCTAAGTACCCTACTGTACACCTTCATTACTCCTGTCTGGCTCTTTCTGTGTCTGTCTTCTTTTTGTTAATATTCCCTTTTACTCGCCCCCCTCCTTTTTCTTTTTTTCTTAAATCTTTTTTTTATTTTTTAATTAAATTATAGCTGTGTACATTAATGCATTCATAGGGCACCATACACTGGTTTTATATACTATTTGACATATTTTCATCACACTGGTTAACATAGCCTTCTTGGCAATTTCTTAGTTATTGTGTTAAGACATTTATAATCTACATTTACTAAGTTTCACCTGTACCCTTATAAGATCTTAAATCTTTTTTGCTTCTTGCTCCTTAATCTCTTCATCCATTTGGTCCTGTACAAAAAGGACTTTTCAAAACCTTAGCCAAGAGGCACAGTAACTTAAAGAGCAACAGGAAGTGAAATAAAAATTAGGACAAGGAAACAGATAAAATAAAACATTCATAAGGAAGAATGAGCTGAAAAATCCTGGCAACATGAAAAAGCAGTCCAGAGCAACACCCCCCGCCCACCAAGGAACCTTAAGGTAGCTACTGCAGAGGATTCCACCTATAAAGAAATGTTAGAAATGACAGAAGGGGAATTTAAAATATAGATGATGAAAACAATGAAGGAAATTGCTGAGAATGTGGAAAATAAATAAAAGGAAATCCAAAAACATAATCAAATAAGAGATTAATGATATGAAGAATATAGAAAAGATGTCGCAGAACTGAAGGAATTGAAACAATTAGAGAACTTAAAGATGCAATACAAAGTATCAATGACAGATTAGACCTTGCTGAAGAAAAAATCCGAGAGCAGAGGACAGAGCTCTTGAGATATCTCAGAAGTTAAAGAGGCAGAAAAGAAGAGAAAGAAAGCAAAAAATTCACTGACAGAAGGATGGGACTTTATGAAGTGTTTAATCATATGGGTTTAGGTATTGTGTAAGTAGAAAAAGGATGCCCCAAAGGAATGGAAGCTATACTAGAGAATATTATAAATGAAAATTTCCCAAATATCTCCAAAGATTCTGAACCACTCCTTTCAGAGGGATATCGAACCCCAGGTTGCCTCAACTCTAAAGAGCTTCTCCAACACACATTGTGATGAATCTGTCCAAAGTCAAGACAAAAGAAAAGATGCCAGGAGTAAGCACTAATTGACCTACAGGATCAAATCCATCAGGGTGACTGTTGACTTCTCTAATAAAACTTTTAAACCCAGAAGACAATGGTCATCTACCTTTAATCTACTAAAGCAGAACAATTTCCAACCCAGAATTCTATATATCACTAAGCTAAGCTTTAAAATTGACAGAGAAATCAAATCTTTTACTAATATGCCAACATTGATGAAATTTTGCATAACAAGACCAGCTCTACAGAAAATACTTCAACCTATTCTACACTCTGGCCATCAGGATGGACCACCAGCAAAGTAAGCACCCAGAAATTAAAGGACAAAACCTAGCTTCCACAATTATGAAAATGAAAAACTAAGCAATGGACTTTCATGAAATAAGATAAATAAAATGCTACCACACTTATCAATTATCTCAATTAATGTTAATGTCTTCAAGTCCCCACTGAGGAGGCATAGATTGGCTGTATAGATTAAAAAACACAAGTCATCCTTTTTCTATCTGTAGGAAACACACCTAGATGCAAAAGACAAATTAAAACTCAGAGTTAATGGTTAGAAGACAATTTTTCAGGCAAACAGAATTCAAAAGAAAAGAGAGGGTGCAATCTTGTTTTCAAATGCATGTGGATTTAAAGCAACTAAAGTCCAAAAAGACAAAGATGGTCACTTCATAGTGGTCAACGGAAAAATACAACAAAAAGACATTTCAATTCTAAACATTTATGCACCCAAATTAAATGCTCCCAGATTCTTGAAGCAGAACTTAATTAGTCTGAGCAATGTAATGTCCTATAACACCATAATAACAGGGGCTTTAACACTACTCTTACAGAGTTGGACAGATCCTATACACATAAATTTAACAAAGATATAAGGGACTTAAATGAAATCCTAGAACAACTGTGATTAATAGACACATATAGAACACTCCATCTCAAAGATAAAGAAAATACATTCTTCTCATCAGCCCGTGGAACACCTCCAAAATTGATCATATCCTAGGACAATAAGCAAACCTCAACAGAATCAAAAGAATTGAAATTTTACCTTGTATTTTCTCAGACCATAAGGCATTAAATGTGGAACTCAACTCCAATAAAAACATTCAACCCCACACAAAGGCATGGAAGTTAAACAAACATATGCTGAATGACAATAGGGTGCATGAAGAAATAAAAGAGGAAATAATTAAATTCCTTGAGCATAACACCAATGAATACACAGCTACCATAATCTGTGGGATACAGCAAAAGCAGTCCTGAGAGGAAAATTTATCGCTTTAGATACCTATATTCAAAAAACAGAAAGAGACCACATCAACACACTTACAAGCCATCTTATGAAATTGGAAAAAGAAGAAAAATCTAAGCCCAAACCCAGCAGAAAAAAAAAAAAAATCCAAAATTAAATCAGAGATTAATGAAATTGAAAACAAAAGAATCATTCAGTAAATTAATAAAACAAGGAGCTTATTTTTTGGGAAAAAAAATAGATAAACCTTTGGCCAGACTAACTAGAAATAGAAAAGTAAAATCTCTAGTTACCTCAATCAGCAATGATAAAGAGGAAATAACAACTGATGCTATAGAGATACAAGAGATTATCTCTGAATACTACCAGAAACTCTATGCCCAGAAATTTGACAATGTGAAGGAAATGGATCAATATTTGGAATCACACCCTCTACCTAGATTTTGCCAGAAAGAAATAATCTCCTCATCACAATAATTTTAATCACTGAGATCAAAGAAACAATAAAAAATCTCCCAACAAAACAATGCCCTGGTCTGGAAAGCTTCACAACAGAATTCTATCAAATCTTCAAAGACGAGCTTATTCCCATACTGCGGAAATTATTCCAAAAATAGAGGAGGAAAGAATCTCCCCCAACACGTTCTATGAAGCAAACATCACCTTGATACAAAAACTAGAAAATGACCCAATAAAAAAGGAGAACTTCAGACCAATTTCACTAATGAATACAGATGCAAAAATTCTCAACAAAGTACTAGCCAATAGATTACAGCTTATCATCAAAAAAGTCATACATCATGATTAAGTAGGTATCATCCCAGGGCTGCAAGGCTGGTTTAACATACACAAGTCCATAAACATTATTTACCATATCAATGACCATATGATTCTGTCAATAGATGAAGAAAAAGAGTTCGATAAAATCCGGCATCCTTTTCAAATTAGAAAACTAAAGAGTATAGGCATAGGTGGCACATTTCGTATACT